>PVIH01006057.1:76151-94587 GCA_004025045.1 Sigmodon hispidus
CATGTGTATTATAATATAATATATAATAAAAGGATGAGAGCCAGGACAAAAATACATCAATAGAAGGCTACTGTCATAAGATCAATGATGGTCCATGTGTATTATAATATAATATATAATAAAAGGATGAGAGCCAGGACAAAAATACATCAATAGAAGGCTACTGTCATAAGATCAATGATGGTCCATGTGTATTATAGCCTAGGCAATCACTTTTCTTTCTCAGTATGTTTAATTTTCTAAGTTATCTGTAGCAAATACTTATGTTTTTCTAATGAAAATATATATGCTAAATTTTATAACCAAAGTTATGTAGTAAGAAGTTAGTAAGATATAGTTTTATATAAATTCAGGCTACGTACAAGCTATGAATTTTTATTGCTCTTGTTATCTTGGATAAATTTACCTAATTTTTAGTTTTAACTCCTCCTACCAGAAACAGAAATATTAGTACTACCTATTCCACATAGCCATTATAAAAATTAAGCACAGAATTTTTAATTCCCTTAAAAAGAGTACTAAAAAGTAAATTATCAACAGAAGTTGTTTTTCTCAATAATAATTCCATGAGTTACACAACTGTCCACTATTTGGCAATGAAATGACACTCTGGTGAGTAGGTTGTCCCAGCCATACCTTGTGCTTCTTAATAAGTGAAAGTAGCTGTCACCAAGAGTATACTTCTCCCTGAAAGCAATACTGGACTTTATAGATTATCTATAGCTTTGAAGAGGCATAAGGTCAAGCCAGGGAATTCATTACTGATGTAAATGGCTCATGATAAGGAGTCACTCGTTTACCATAGAGCTAAAAGAACGGATTGTTCTCTAAGAGCACTCACAGCAAAATCATTTGATGTCTGTATTAGAAATTTTAAGTAAGAGAATGAGTTTAAGCTTGGACCTACAGATTTGCAATGCTTAAAGTTGGGTTCAACACTTTTTTTCTGTGAAGTCAGGCAAGTTCTTAGCCTATTGTATAAGAATATTATAAAATTATCTTCTGGACACAACAAGACAGCTATGAATTTACAGTAGCTGCAACAGCATATACAAAGTCTATGAAACCCATGTCAGACTAAAACATAGCAAAGCAAGAGGGGTTAGGCACAGGATCTTAGCCCTTGATGAGGAGCTGTTGAAAATGTCAGCTGCTAGGAAGCCCCTGGTAAGTCAACCACTGTCCACCGGAAGACCATATGTCTATGAATGTGCGTGCAGCACAAATTGGTCTTGAAGGATTAAAAACAAATTGATACAAAGTTGGATGGGTGGAAAAGGAAGTGAGCTGGGGAAAAGTTGAAGGAACAGTTGCGCTAACAATGCTTTCAACCTCTGCCTCCACTAACACATAGCTTTTTTTTCTGTCTGGTGGTATGTGTTCAAGTTTGCATGTTTGTATAAGAACACCATGACCTCAGAGTCCACCCTAATCAAATGCACTCTCAACTTGACTACATATACAAGTAGACTCTGCTTCCACATAAGGTCATATTCACAGGTGCTGAGTAGAGCTGAATGTTTGGTGGTCACTGTTTGACCCAGTGCGTCCAGGTTGACACTGGAAAGAAATAGAGCTGTGAAGCTGAGACTGCTAATCTAGATCAGAGCTCTTTCTTCCCATCAGGAGTAACCTAGTCTGCATGGCAGGCAGATGTAAGGCTATGGGAAAAATAAAAAAAAGCTCCAAGGCTTCAGAGACTCCATGTCAAAAAGGGAAGGAGGGGAATTGATTAGGGGTAGGAAATAAAGCTTCAAAATATTGATGCAAAATTTGGAAAAGCAGCAAAAAATTATTTTGATAAGTTTCTTGCTAGTAGAAATTGTTTTCTTGTTCACTACATCTTCATTCACTCAACAAATATGTAAAGAATACCTACTCAATATTGGAGATAGGCTATATTCTTTCTTTTTCTTTTATTGAAATATTTTTTCACATAGTATATCCTGATTATGTTTTCCTTCCTCTACTTCTCCTCATTACTTCCCACCTCTCCTCCCATCTGGATCTAATGCCCTTTCTTTCTCTTGTCAAAAAACAAACAGGCTTCTAAAGGATAATAATAACCCATAACATAATATGATAAAACAAACAAAAGAAAAACAGCCCAAGAAATGGCACAAGAAACAGATATGGATGTAGAGACCCTCTTGTTTGTATACTTGGGAATCCCATAAAAGCAATAAGCCAGAAGCCATGATACATACACAAAGGACCTGTGTAGTGGGATTATGTTATAACATTTGTAAATAACTGTCTCACCTACTGGTTTAATAAAAAGCTGATTGGCCAGAAGGCAGACAGGAAGTGTGGGTGGGGCTACTAGACTAAGAAAAACTTTGGGAACATCTCAGAGCAGAGACAGATGCCAGAGGAGATACCACGGGGAGACGACAGAGACACAACAATTGTCAGCAGCAGACTCAGAGGAAAGAAGCTGAAATGTTGCTCTGAGAAAAGGTACCGATCTGCATGGCTGAACAGGATAGGAAAAATAGGTTAGTTTAAGGGTAAATAGTTAGCAAGCTATATTCCTGAGCCCTAGGTTAATCAGCATAAAATTAATGTAAGTGTCTGTGTGATTCAGTGGGACTGCATGTGTCTCTGTGGGTCTTTGGGTCTGCCAGTCTGCTGCTCGAACCTCTGGTCAAGACCCAAAAGTCTTGGCCAGAAACCTTATACAACACACCTGTAGGGTATAGCAAAGCTTATTTCATAGACTACGCTCTAACAGCCTACTTCATACTTGACCCAGTGTCTCACACAAAATAGTAATCCAGGAAATTCCCTATAGAATTTAAGTGATCTGAGTTAAAATGGGTGCTAAAGATAATGCATGTTAGAGGTCAAGTTGCCAATAAGTGTCTAATGAATGAATAGAATGAACTAGAATGAAAAGGAACCATTTCACCACACATTCACAACCTTCTATAAAGCAGGCAAAGGAATAAGGTAAGACCTCTGTCTTCAAATCACTTACTGTTTGGTAGGGAAAAAAAGTATACACACAGCTCAAGAAAATGTACCTCATAATACTTGAATGAAAGTATTCAGGGAAGGCTATGTGGCTACAAAAGAGGAATCTTTAACCTTGATAGATGTTTTGGGGTTAGCAATGCCTGAGCCAATTTTTAAATAACTAGGAGTCAGTGCATAAGTGAAGGAAAAGTTGTAAGTAGTTCTTTAGCAAGATATAAGAGTCTTATTTTAAGATGGACAGAGGAGGAGAAGGGTTGACAGAGGCAGCTTGGACATCTTGGGATAGCTGTATAATGCCTAACACTCGTATTTGGTAAGAATCCACATCAGGTGCATTTGACTAAATATAAAGGTGCATTCAAAAGTAGCAATGGGACAGCAGACAGAGCCAGAAGGCAATGAGCCCAGGAAGCATGTACAAGCCAGGAAGCCAAAGCAGGTTAGAACAAAGCTGCCAGAAGTCAGTGAAGGACAAAGACTCTGAGGATTCCACACAGGAAGGAAAAACACCAACACTTTGGAATATTCTGGCCTTAGTGAAACAGAAGAGAGTAAAGTGTGCATGCACCATTTGGAAGGAGTGAACTGCTTGCATTATCCTGCCCAGTAGGCTGAGGTATAGAAAGAGCATACTGTACAGACACACACCCTCTTCTCTCCAGTGTCTATGATTGGAGAAGACCAGGGACTGGGGCATCCATTCTTCCTAATTCTTCTCAGCTTACAGCAGTTTACAGCCTTACTGCATTATGTGGAGATCACAGAGAGCACTGGGATAGTCAGCCCCTAGCCTACTTCAGCAAGGACTGTTCATGGCCATCCCTTTATTCACCAGGTTTGTGCTAAAGCAGTTACCAAATAGCTTACTGGCTACTCTGAAAGCTTGTTTAAGAGGGTTTCCATGAACCTCAAGAAAAATAAATCTGTTAGGAATCATTTCAAAAAAGGAACAAGAGGTGTTATATATGAAAGATGATATTAAATAGGAGAGGAGAAACTTAACCTGCTGGATAATGGAAATTCTGAGAAAGCTAGAAGGAGCTTTTCTTGTATTGGAAGGCCTATGCATTTAAATGCCAAAGATCTTGGGGTTGGAATTACACAATTAAAGGCTTCTAACTCCAAATCTTGAAAACTAAAGGATTCTGGCTCCAGGTTCTACTGACTAGGTTTCTACAGAGGATTACTGCTGTGGGATTTGATCACTAACAGCCTAGAACTTGGCAGTCAGCACACCGCTTGGTTCTTAGTAGCAAAGATTCCATCCAGCACCAGACAGTGTTATATCTCCCAGGCATTAAATATCAGACCCTCAGGGGTTTGTAGTTCCTTGAAACTCTTTGAACAAGTGTGGTCTGTAGTTTCTCATCTTCAACTTTCTGCAGCCTCTGTCCACTTCCTCTCCCCTTTGCTGTCTCCTTCATTGCTGCTTCCCACCGCCTGCATTCCTGGCCACTCAGGAACTGTTCTGATGCTGTCACTGTCACTGCTTCTACTGCTGGGTCATCCTCTGTCCTCCTCCTCCTGCTGCTGCTGCTGCTGCTGCTGATGATGATGATGATGATGATGATGATGATGATATGATGATGATGATGATGATGATGATGATGATGATGATGTCATCCTCCTGTCCTCTCTCCTCACGTTACCAAATCAGTCCAATACAATTAGGACAAAAATCTGAAGCAGCCATTCATGGGGCCAGCGAGATGGCAAAATGATAAAGAGAACTTAATGTTCTTCCAGAGGACATGGGTTTAGTTGCCGTCACCCTCATCAGGTGTCTCCCTATTGCCTGTAACTCCAGTTCTAGGGGATTCACCATCTTCATTCACAAGTCCATACACCAAGACACATGCATAATTAAAAATAGTAAAATCAATTGTTTTAAAGTAGGCACCCACAAAGGATTGTGATCAGCACCAGTCATGAGCCACCTGCTAGAACACCAAAGAAAGGATTCCTCCTCTGGCTAAATGAGTTAAAATGGCTAGGGGATCACTTCAAGTTCACTCAGACTTGTCTTGCTTAGAGTACAGTTTTCAAAAGCTGGTCTAGGCTTTCTGGTGTGGTTGTGACTGGAGAATACCTTCTCCAACCATAGTCTAATAATTGACCACAGCTATTCATTTCTTCTGTGAGATTATAATGTGTTTTAAAAACAAAAAGCAGAAGTTCAGCCAACCATCAGTAAAGGAGATACTTGGTTGGTATACCCCACTGGAGACTGCCAGGGTGTAATAGAAAGCCATCATAAACCTGCTCTTGAACATTTTCTTTATTCTTAAAAAGCACCAAAATGACATTTACAATAAAAAGAGCTCAACATAGAACTAACTATTCTAATAGTTTTTAACAGTGTGCAGTAGTATCTAGTAATACTCAAGTGTTTAACAACCTCTAGTGCCCAGGGAGAGGTGAGTCCTTCAGATCTGCCTCATAAAAATAGGTCACAATAACAAACAACTGCAAAGGCTTCACTTTGAGAAAACAAAGCTGGCTTTTGTTATATCTCTTTCATGCCCTCATACACCAAATTTTAGGGAGACTCGGTGTTTTCTGTTGCTCAAAATTATGGCTCAGAATTGTTTCTAGCAGCAAGGATGTGAGAAGAAATTTTCCCACATGTCCCAAAAGAGAGGATAATCATGAATAAGCACTCCAAAAAGAAGAGGTCAAGGCAAATAATGTGACTATTTTTCAAAGTGTACCCCCAACTCAAGTTGACCAACAGTTTCTCATTTTAGAGAAGTCATTCTAACATTTCATAGAAAATATAATCCACATTGTGCTTTCCAGACTTTTGTTTGTTTGTTTCTCAGATTAAGCCATTTTTCTAATTACCTTTTTTTATATTCACCCCAATTTCACCTTTTAAAAAATCACTTGAAATACCACAGAACATCGTGACAGGCTCTCTGGTGTTTCCTGGAACTATTTACCTCAGTTCTGGGTTTTCTCAGTCTCACTTCTGCCTTGATCAACACACAGATCTGTGCTCTTAGCTGCTGACAGAACACAGGTTTTCTCAAAATGCCGGACACTAGGAAGTTGCTATTCTGAGAAGAGAAATATCTCTATTAGAATCCAGTATTTTTGGAACTGAACCAAATATAGAAAATGTTTTATTCTCTAGAGATATTATTTAGACTAAATGATAATGTGCTGTTTATGGAATCTGCACAGCAGTTTTCCAAGGAAGGTCTTGAGACCTTTATTATCTCTCACAGAAATCATGTTTAACTCTTCAACTCTAAAAACACTGCTCCTTGGTCTTTTAAAAACATAAATAATAAAACTAGGCAAATCTAATCTACCTGAGCTCAGGAGTAAGGAGAGAAAGAGAGAGAGAGATTGTGCAGGTCTGCATACTGGTGCACATGGAGAAGTGAGAGAAAGAAGCCAGGAGTCTTCCCTTATCAGTGTACAATTTAATTTTTTTTTTGAAGCAATATCTTTCACTGATCCTAGAGCTCAAAGGTTGGCTAAACTAGTCTTCCAGAAAGCCCAGGACCTTCCTCTATCACCCAATGGCTGGGATTAGAGATCTGTACAAGCACACTCAGCTTTTCACATGGATTCTAGGACTCTAATTCTCCTCAGGCGTGTGAATCAAGCATTTTGCTGACTTGCTTATCTCCCCAGCTCCAACTTCAAAATTTTTAGTGCAATAAAAATTATAATCAGGACAAGCAACATGACTTGGTAGGTACAGACATTTGCTGCTTCCCTGGACCCCTCATGGAGGAAGGGAAGAACAGGCTCTCAACAGATGTCCTTGCACTCACTCACACACATACGAAACAAATAAATAAAAATGTGATTTGAAAAGAATGACCTGATGTGGTGGGAGGGGGAAGGGACCTTGAATAAGGACATACAAGGATAGAAAGTGTGACTTCTTTGTTCATAATAATAACAATAAAAAAGAAAAGAAAATTGCAGATTTTTACTGAAAAAAGAAAAAAGAAAAACAACACATGACTGCTAACAGACACAAAGGGAGACATTGATGTGACATTTGTGGATGAGTGGGCTCATCCTCCTTTCCACTCGGGATGCCACTGCCCGAAAGAGGATCAGTCATTTTCCCATCTGTCTCCTGTATAAGTGAGCTCTGTCTGCTGACTAGAAATTTTCCAGATGGCTTGAGAAAGTCTACTAACTCTAAAACCCATACCTTGTGGTAACTATGGCAGCTCACTTAGCCAGAATGTTCCACTAAATACCACCAAATAGAGATGTTTTTATGTAAGTATCTCTGTTAGCTGTCCTTAATATTGGTCCTGTAATCAAAAATAGTCATTAAATACAAAATGGTTAAACTTGTGGCTCTGACACCCAGTTAAGGCTCATATAATCACTACATCAATAACTTCTCTATGCTGCATTTCCCTTTGTTTGAAACTAACTGAGTTTTTTTTTTATCAGAATATCATAGAGATTATACTACACTCCCTATGACCTTTCAGCACAATCCATGATCCACAGTGAGTCTCAGACGATATTAACTGTATGGTCAACTTTAAGAGTAGAACCTCTCAACTTAAAAATCTTCTCTAGTGACTTAGGGATGTAAATAATTCTGCTTTTACCTGACAGTCTTACACATTTCAGAAAGCATCACAGAGTAGACTCAAAAGAAGAAAGAAATGCTGACTCTTCCTTTGGACAACTCACATTGAGTTGTTTTCTTAAGCACAGTTCTGTTTTGTTTTGATTTTTGTTTGTCTTATGGTTTCAAAAAAAGTTCAATTTTATTGAAAACTAGTCAAGATTTTTTTCTTTGTAAAAATGTTATTTTCTTGAGATAATATGGATATCATTCCCCCCTTTCCTTTCCTCCCTCCAAGCCTTTCCATAAATCCCTTCTTGCTCTCTTTTTTTTTTTTTTTTTGCTCTGAAGAACTTGCTGTATTTATCTTGTATGTTTCTACATTTGTTCAAAATTATTTACATTTACATTTAATTTGGCAAGGTGTTGGGAGACAGAATGTTGCTGTGGCCATTAAGATGCTCATTGAAGGAAGTTAACACAGTTGTCTGGGTCAGTATCTAGTTGCATAGTACTGTTATGATAGGACAAAGCTGTCATTGAACCATTTGAAATCTTCCTCTTTGGCTGGCACCTAAGAAATCTTTGGCCAAAACAACTTCTTTTAGTATCTAAATAATCCTCTGAGAGTCTTATTAATTGTTTTGTTCTCTTTTTTCCTTTTATTATTATTATTATTATTATTATTATTATTATTAACAAAGAAGTCACACTTTCTAACCTTGTATATCCTTATTCAAGGTCCCTTCCCCCTCCCACCACATCAGGTCATTCTTTCTTCTCCACAAATCCCCATCCTATCCCTGGGCAGGCTGCAGGCAGTCCCATGGTCTCACTCCTTTTAAATCCATGGTTATTTTTACTAATTGTTGTTACATACAGACATACATGTGTGGATACACACATACACACATGTATGTATACATAAATATCTGTTCAGTCTATATAATATTATTTGTATGTAAGTTTTCAGGACAGAGCATTTGATATTAGATTACCACTTGGTGTGCTCAGCTAATGAAGACTATTTTCTCCACTTTTGGTCCTCTTTAGCTGCCTGTAGTTTTTTATGGTTGCAGACTCTTGAGCATGTTAGCATGTTTATTAGTGCTCTCCTTTTTCAGCTCATGTCTAGCCCACTATTCTTGGTTAGTGAAGTCATGAATCTTGGAAGAGAACTTCAAACTGACACTTTACTAAACCAGTGCAAGTCCTAACTACATTCTAAATATTTGTTCTTATATCCATACATAACTGTAACCCTTACTGCTCATCAAGGAAACTTGTCTTTGCAACAGTGGAAACCATTACAGAAAACCACAACCCATCAAAACGCAGGGTTGATGAGCTCTAGCCCAGATGATACATCTACAGCACAACTCCTGCATCTAAGGCACGGGGAGGGTTGTAGAAAAGGCAATGTAAAGACTATAAGAGGCAGGTGAAGAGGGACTTTGCCATAGATTGTGTCTCCTGGGAATGTGAGAGGATACACCCATAAAGTCTCACCATCAACACGACTGCTAGTACACTTTTAAGACTCTTCTTTGCTCACTTTCTCTCCCTTTGTTTCCTTAAATTAAAATGTCATGTGACTTTGCATCACACCCTTTATATTATAAATTTGTTGTGGAGCAACTTTAGGATTTCTATTTCTATTCTACTCAATCTAGCATTTCACAGAGGCCAGGGTTGAGGATCAAGGTAATCCTATTTTATATTATGAAATTAAATAGCATACTGTGAAAGTGCATATAAACAGTAAGATTCTGTATAAATGAAATCATTGTTAGCTTTACTGTTTCCTTATATTCTTTAAATATTATAAAACTGTCACTCAAACTGAAGTTAACTGGGTTAACTAGTTTGACCAGTTTAAAGTAAAGGCAGTTGTTTGATATGCCATGTTTTGTTGACACTCATGGGAGCCCTGCCCTTTTCTAAATAGAACCAGAGGAGTGAATTGGGAAATGAAAATAGAGGAGGATAGGGGGCTGGGAAGAGAAACTGCAGCCAGAATGTAAGGCAAATAAATAAATTTATTTTGAAAAAATGTAAGACCAGTTTAAAGTTGTACTCAGCTCTTCTATCTTTTATACCACACACACACACACACACACACACACACACACACACACACAAACACACACACATACACAAATAGATAAATGCCTTTGGAATAAGTCGTAGAAAGCAGAACATGGGAGTTAACATGACAGCTGAAAAGCAGAGGTCCATGACTTCCTTTCAATGGTGTTTTCCCAGTAGCATTGCCATTATGAAAATGCTCACGATGCATGAAGGCAAATATTCTCCTTCTACTTGAGTAGTCAGCAATTTACTGATGAGTGATTTGTTTTGTGGAAATCAATTCTAAAGTTTCACAGTTTGGTTCAAATATAAATCTTCTTTTATTTAAATTACTCATAGAAAGTAACATTTTTTTCTATGTAAAACCCATAATTACTAGGAATTCTTCAAGATTTTCTCCATCTGATACAGAGTTAGAAGCTTCATGCACAGCATACAGTAGAAGAAAGCTGAGGATCATCTGATCCTGTCTTCCTGACTTCTTTTTATCTTTCTCTTAGTTTAAGTACCTACTTTAGACCACTAACATATCAAGAGAATCAAGTCGCTGATCCAACTCTATGCCTTTTTTGGACAATGGTTGAGCCCACACAACCTTACCCAACCTCCACATTTATTTGCAAAAGTAATAATAATTCAACTCACTCTTTTTGCCTCTAATCTAGCCAACATACTAAAACTACTGTGTGAGTGGGTATTCAGATGTTTGTTTGGGTGGATGTTCATATATTAAGTAAATAATCTTGTTGAACCATTTAACACATACCTAACAGAAAATACTGTAAGTGGTAATTGATGGTTACATAATGCTTATTGCTACCATCATTATTATTATTATATGATATCTAGGGTTTTAACTAATCTTTTTCAGCATTTCCAAGACTGATGGCAAACTTAGCATTTCTATTCAGTAATGTCTTTTGAAATTACAAAAAAAGTTTTATGTACCGGGAGAAAATATTTACAATATATGTGCTAGATAATAAGTTAATTTCCAAAATATATACAGTATCAAATAATTGAATAGTTGAACAAATAACAGGTTTTAAATAGGTATTTGATACTTTACGGATTGTGGATGTCTGTCTTTGTTTACAGTATTGATTACAAGTTGTTATAGGTAATGGTAATGAAAAAAAACTAAACACAGGAAACTAGATTTGGGGTTCTTGCTTAAAATGCAAAAAGGGAGAAATCTGTGGGACAATGCTTTTGTACGCTGTAAATATTTGTCACTATAAATATTGGTCTAATAAAATTCTGATTGTCCAGAAGCTAGACAGGAAGCAGAGGTGGGCAAAAAGATGAGGAGAATTCTGGAAAACAGAAGAGCAGAGCCCCAGATGCCACAAAACATAGAGGAAGGACAGGCATGCTGCACGACAAAGAGTTTATAATTAATATAAGCTTCTATGTGATTATTTGAGCTAAGCAGTTGAGACTCTAGTTCTAGGGACTAAGTGAGACTGGCCAGGAGGGAATGAAAAACATCTGACTACATGAAAGGATTATGAGGCCTCTGCAGTCAGGATGCTGGTTCATTGTTTTACTGTATAAGAATTAAGATTTGAGGGTATAAGTGATATTTGAGTCAGTTCTGTAGATAAAATAAGATTCAAAAGCCCAATGCAAATGTAATAGTATTTTTATAATACTCCCTAGAATTGAAATCTGGCCATTTGGACATTCTATCCTGCCTTCCGGAATGCATTTTAGTGGCATGCCTGTTCACTTATCAGTTCAAGTCAGTACATCATAGCTTTCTATCAGGCATATTCTGGAAAGCCTAAAACATAAAAGTAAGAAAGATTTGGTATCTAACTGCCATGAAATTTATAATCCAAGCAAGATGCTAGATATAGAACCAAACGTGAAACATCCAAATTTTAAGAAGCCAATTTAAGAAATATCAACACATGAGCCAGGTGTGGTAAACTTACATTTGTAACCCCAGTACTATTCTGCATCATTTTCTAATTATTGGGCTTCATAGTTAAATAGCTCCAAAATTCAGAAGAATTTTTTGTGAAAAGACACTTAATATAGGATGGGGCTTTTTGTTTGTTAATATTTTTACTTTTAAAATTAAAATATAATTATATCATTTCCCTCTCTTCTTCTCTCCCTTCAATCCCTTCCAGGTATCCACTTGTTCCCTCTCAAATTCATGGCCTCTTTCTCTTTTGTGTGTGTGTGTGTGTGTGTGTGTGTGTGTGTGTGTGTGTGTGTATCTTTATAGGCATTTCCTTCTTTAGGTTAGGGAAGTTTTCTTCTATAATTTTGTTGAATAATTTTCTATGCCTTTGAGCTGGTATTCTCTTTCTTCAATTCCAGTTATTCTCAGGTTTGGCCTTTTCATGGTGTCCCAAATTTTCTGGACATTTTGTGTTATGACTTTTTGGTTTTAGTATTTTCTTTAACTGATGATCTATTACCACTATTGAGTCTTCCACTCTAAAGATTCTCTCTTCTATTTCTCAGATTCTGTTGGTTATGCTTGCATCTGTGGTTCTGGGTCTTTTTTTTCAGATTTTCTATTTTTAGCTTTGTCTTGGTTTGTGCCTTCTTTATTGCTTCTATTTCAATTTTAAATTCCTGGTAAATTTCTTTCATCTGTTTGTTTTCTTTTTCTTGGTTTTCTTTATTTTCTTTCAGGGCTTTGTTTGTCTCTTCTAATTTTCTGTTTGCATTTTCTGTTTCTATTTCTTTAAGGGAGTTTTTTATGTCTTTTTAAAGGCTTCTATTAGTTTTATAAAGCTGTTTTTAAGGTCATTTCCTTCTGTTCCCTCTTCATTGTTAAGTTCAGGTTTTGAAGCTATAGAATGACTTGCTTCTTCTGGTAGTGTCTTGTTAACCTTTGTATTGTTGTATGTATTCTTGCACTGGCATCTGCCCATTGTTTCCTCAATTCACTCTTGGTTAGTTCTTGGTTGGCTCTTAGTGGATTGTTAGTCTGAGGGCTCTTAATCAACTATGTGGTCAGAGGGTCAGCTGCTCTCATGAAGTCATGGTGCTATGATGCCAGTCATCACCTCTTGACCTTTCACCTCTCAGCTGTGTGCCCAGGGACTTGGCTGTTCCCTTGCTGCTATTATGCCAGAGGTGTTCTGAGCACACTGTGCTCCTTGCCAAAGCCAAGTGCCTCTCTCAGGGCCTGGGTCCAGGTGGCAGAAGTCACCATCTGACCTCTGATCTCTCAGCTATGTGCCTAGGGACTCAGCTATTCCCCTACTGCTATTATGCCACCATGTTCTAGGTGGACTGTGTTCTGTGCTGAAGCTGAGTGGCTGTTCCAGGGCCTGAATTCAGGTGGCAGAAGGCCCAGCTTTGGCTTCTTTAAGAGGCCCTGCTGCCAAATATTTAAATGGAGTTCATGAGCAGCAGTGGCAGTGGTGCTCTACTTAGTGACAGTGTGGGCCCTAAAGATTCCCCAGAGTTGGGGTGGTAAATGGCTTCACAATATTTAAATACTGTGCCCTAAAATTAGGAAGGCAAGCCTCGGCTATGGTGCCCCCACCATGTTGAAAAGTCCAGAGGAGCAGAGTCAGCATTTTAAAAGATCTGGTTAGGCAATGATTAAGGTTAAGCAATGAAAACATATTCAGATGGAGAAAACCTCTAAATGGGTTATAATGTGTGTGGCAAAACATATGTATGCTAGGAGATAAAAGAAAGAAGATAAAATCCTTTTTAAAAGAGAAATAGAATAAGACAAATATAATAAGCCATGTGAAGATAGAAAATACACAAAGAATCTGGATTATGGTTATTGTGTTTTCTTTTAAGTTTTTAACTGTTAATTAGCTAATTGCAGAAAGACATTTGATTTTAAAGGCTGCTAAGTTAAACTAACATATATATTTTAAAAGTATCTTGGCTTTAAAATTTGGGTCTAAGGATATGTTGCTTTGCAAAAAAGGTTCTGCTTTTGTTTCCACAGACAATGAGAATCTGTGGATTGCTTCCAGGCTGTTATGGTTTAGTCAACCAAGACTCCCTAAAAGTTCACTGATGGGAAGAGATTGGCACATCAGCTTCAAGGCTGCCAACTAAGATGGTCCAGACTTAGAACCCCCATAAGATTGCCAGTGCCCCTCAAATTCCCAAAATAATGCTTATAAATGTTTGTTTTTATTATAAATTTTTAATTGACATAGTCAATTTCTTTCTAAGAAAAAAGGTGGAATATATTATAGAATGATTAAAAAGGATAGATTATTGAATTTACTTTAATCTAAAAATCAGTTCTTAATCTCAAAATATTTTATTGGTATGGATTTTGGCTTATTAATACAAACATAAGGTCAATTTTGTTATGCTGTATGTATATTTCTACCCTTGTTTAAGATATTATGTTTATGTAACCCACTTATGCAGATTAATAGTCATTTATGATAACCAAACTTATAGTCATGTTAGTTAGGGAGGTTTTTTTGATATACAAAAATATATTTCAATTAGATAGGTATTCTTCAAACACTTCAAAGACTTACAAAGTATGGAATTTAAAATATTTTAAAAATCTAGACTTTTCTGGACAGTGAGACAGATCTGATTCTGGCAGCACAAATCTATTTTAAGAGAATGATGGACACTGAATAAACTCCATATGGATTTTTTTTCCTTTGTGGCAAAAGTTAGCCATTAGGCAAAAAACTACATTGACTACCTAACAACATGTTGTATAAACTGAACATGCAGGTTCCATAAGAAAGTGACCTATGAACTTTGCCAGAAGAAACCAAGATGCTCCTTCAGGTTCTTGCTTTGTAGAGAAAAATGCCAGATATCCTTCAGGACAGAAGGAGAAGAGACTGATGAACTATGCCAGAATGGGCAGAGCAGTCCTTCAAATGTCCTGCTTCACTGAAAGGTATGCCAGAAACTCTGGGCCTGTAGGCTAAAGATAGATGCTCCACCATTTCAAAGAAATTTTGGGTGACTATCCAGGCAGCCAGATGTCATCTCTGTCATTTCTAGATTTTGGAAGTTGTTTGCACTTCCTGTTTACTTGGGTAATATTATATCCTTTTGTGATCTTTGATATAGTTGAAGATTAGATAGTTATAAGTATAGTTTTCCTTAGTTATTATAAAAGGTATATTGGATATGAAACTTTAGACGCACAAAGATAAGGTAGATAATAGAATATTTTTTTAATTTTGCTAAATGAAAATAAGCTAGAAATTGTAACTGTGATTCCTGCTCCATATCTGTTTTGTTATATGTAATTTTGCTGTGTTGAAATTGAAACTCTCCTTTTTGATTAGACAGAAAAGAGGAAGTGATATAAAATGTCTTTTGGTATGCTATGAATATCATTCGTTAAAAAAGGAACTTTCTCGGCCTATGGCAGGCATCATAGAAGTAGGTGGGGAAATCAGAGTAGAGATAGGGGCAGAAAGGCAGAGTCAAAGGAGGAGACATGATCCAACTGCCCATGAAGCAAGAGGTAATGAAACAGATAAAGCCACGGGCTATATGGCAAGACAGGTTAATGGAAATGGGTTGAGTTAAGATGCAAAAGCTAGCAAGCCATATGCCTGAGCCATAGGTCAAGCAGCATGAAATTTAAAAAAGGAAAAACTTATGAAAAACAATACTAAATACATAATGAATTCAATTAATATTGTGTAAAATTAATGCTTCTTTAAGTTTTTAAATAGCATTGGGAAATCCTTATGCAATAGTTTATGCAAAATAATCACAAATATATTTAGGCATATTTTTCTATATTTTACTGAAGTATGAGCTTACATTGAAACCAACCTATACTTCCTTTTCTTAATGGTCTCAAGACTTGCTTTGATCTTGACACACTTTCTAAATTTGAAACCAAACCATTTAGCCTTTGAATCATGTTTCCTGGAGCGTGGTGGCATATCTATTTATTCCTTAATGCATAGTTGGTGACGCTACCTATTAAGCATAGTCCTAAAATCTTCAGACACAAAATGAGGAAGATGTGGAGCCTAGTCATCATTTTACAATTCATGCAAGGTGCTGCGCACAGAACAGAGGAACATGACAGTTACAATGAAACCTTCAGAAGAAAGGGCTCACACCCTGCTCTAGGTACTCTGTTTGACTCACTTTCATTCTTGGCTGCTATATGCAGACCCTTTTTTATGTAGCTAATCCAAAAATACTTGATTATTTAAGTGATGGTTAGTCAAATAAGCTAAGTGAATAACTCTGTTTAATTGAGAGAATGATTCAGCTAGAATCTTCAGGGTATCTGTTCATGTTTGTCAATTTAATGGACCACATGACAACTTATTTTCTCTCTTTTAACATACCATAGAAAATATAGCTGTCAGGGAAAACACTAGAGAGACTGAAATGCTTTCAACTTAAACTCTTCTCTTCCTTCAAATTCAAAGTTCTAAAACTTTTATAAATGTGAAGATAATTTATTAGACTTATTAAAATGCTAACCCAATAGTGGTTAGCCTGAGCTAACCATTAACATTACCAATTTGTAACTTTAAATAATTTAGGTACCAATGGACATGCCAGACTAGACAGCAAAAAGTCCAGGAAGTCTCAAAGCTACACAGAATTATCAAGCAACTGAGGAAATCAGGGAGTTGGAGAGATGGTCCTTCCCAGGGAAGAGTGCACCAATTGGCTGTTCAGTACCTAATAGTCAGTCCTGAAAACATACATACAAGTATCATTAGAGAGACTGAAGAGGTTACTTTTTTATATTTATATATTTATTTATATATATTTACATATATATGAATATACACATTTTCATGCAATACCAATTAGAGAAAAAAAAGAAACCATGCATTTGGAAGAAAAGTGGGAAAAGTAATTTGAGAGGATATAGATGAAATAAAGGAAAAGAAGAAATATCAAAATAACATTATAATCTCAAAAATAAAATAATAATTTAATAAATATTTCATGCATATTATATTCTACTACACTGACAGTTTTAAAGATTACACCTTAACTGAGAAAGATACTTTTAGAAAATATTAAAACAAAAAATTTAAATATATTTTCTGCTTAAGAAATGTTATTATGGGGCTGGAGAGATGGCTCAGTGGTTAAGAGCACCGTCTGCTCTTCCAGAGGACCGGGGTTCGATTCCCAGCATCCACATGGCAGCTAACAACTGTCTGTAGTTCCAGTTCCAGACAAACACCAAGGCAAATAAATAAATAATTAAAGTATAAAAAAAAGAAATGTTATTATATATTTAGACACTTCTTGAGATAAAATAGTTTGTAAAACTAGATTTCTGTCAGCTTAAATTGAACCAAAATTTATCTTCAGAGGCAGCATGCACCAAGGTTTTTTTCAGACATTTAAGCACTGACAGGCAGGCCCAAACTTATACTGATTGATGAATCAGAATTCAGAAAGTTATGGAAAAATTAAAACATGTAATTAACTTGGGGTACACGTTGTCTTCCTTCTTGCCTTTTAAATTATCATATAAAAAGTTCAGCAACTTTGAAAATCTGTCACATTAAAGAAAAATATATGCTTAATACAAGAAAAGGTTCAAGTGGAAAATTGGCAACATAAAGAATCAGAGTTAATGTAGTTTGACATCAAATTTATTTGAGGCACCAACATATGGTTCCATAGTTTATACACTTACATAATTGTTCCAGTGATGGCAATTCGAAGCAAATGCAAAGTACTACAGGAAATTTAGGTCCTGCTTCTGTTCTAGCTCAAGCTCTGGTGAGTTCAACAACCTTTACATAAATCACTTAACCTCACTGAACTTTAGTTTCCACATTTGAAAAAATCAAGATGTGAATACTAGATGTTTGCTAGTGTGGTTTTTTTCTAATAGCAGAATCCTAAAACGCAGAGTTAAGTAACACAGTGATATACTCACCAATGTCAAAAGATGTCTATTGGCTAGTACAATCTGACCGCTCATAAAGGTTCAATTAAAAGATCCATAAAAGCCTGCTGAAATTATATAGAATAATAAATGTGCTTCAATCAACTTTGCATAGATGCTTCTATAAATATCAGCAAACTAAATCTTGATCAGCTAATCAGTGAACACTCATTTCGACATCATTTGTCGTGAAGAGCCCATAAAATAATCACATGGTTCTAATTGAAGAAGAGAATGTCCAACAGAAAATGATACAACTAAATGTCAAATTCTTATGTGAGCAGGGACTGGCAGTCAATGATCAATTTTAGAAAAAAAGAAAAACAGACAGCTGGAGCCAATGATGGTGTCCTGAAGAAGTGTGCTGAGATTTTGAACCATGTGATTTAAGTTTGACAATTTTGTAAAATAGGAGTAAATGTAGAAAAAAAGAGTGGGGGTGTGCAGCTATGTAGTGAGATTATATGTTTTAAATAATTGTCCTGCCTATGAGTTTAATAAAAAGCTGATTGGCCAAAGGCAAACAGGAAGTGTGGGCAGGCTACCAGGCTAAGAAAACTCTGAGTACAGGAAGAACACAAACTGATGCCAGAAGGAGCTGCCAGGAGACGCAGAGGAAATGCTGCTCTGAGAAAATGTTCCGAGCTGCATGGCTGAACAAGATGGGTTGAGTTCAGACGAAGGAGCTATTTGTGTGCCTGGGACCTAGGTCGATCAGCACAAAATTAATATAAGCCTGTGTGTGATTATTTGAGGCTAAGCAGGCTGAGGGTGGGACCAAAACCTCAGGTCTAGCCTGGAAAGTCCAGGCCAGAACCATATACAACAAAGCCATGTTAGTGTTATAACAAGCATTTACTCTTCTAGAGCAGACCATGGAGGAAATGAAGCTAAGATGGATGGACAGCATTTGATGAACAGCCTGACTGCTTAGC
>PVIH01006057.1:94687-116300 GCA_004025045.1 Sigmodon hispidus
AAAAAAAAAAAAAAAAAAAAAAAAAAAAAAAAAAAAAAAAAAAAAAAAAAAAAAAAAAAACACTATCTTTCAAAGACTTGGTGCTAGTGTGGGGGTATAAAACACATACGGTTTCACTGATGATCTGTTGAAATAATAATATTTGGGATGTGATGCATTAAACAAAATATGCTATTTTAATTAGTTACACTAGTTTCTGTATACATTTATTCTAGCCTCATTGGTCAGCAGAACATCACTGTGATGAATTCTATCAGTGGATTGGATGACAGATAACTTTATAGATTAAAAAAATAAGAAAATGGGAATGAGAAATAAACCAATGATAGAAATTCATAATAACTGCTCTGTATTATAGGTAGATTAATGCATTAGTTTTTGACATGGTTGGGGACAATCATGCCCTTAAACACATAAACTGAATCGAATTCGACAGTCTAGGCTTTGAACCTTTTATAAATTATAGACCATAATCATATTTTTCTGTCTTCATAATTATTCCTAAATGTAAGCATTTTTAGTAACTGTGTGCTGATTGGCCTAAAGTCCAAAGAATATCTGATAGTTTCATGGAGAATTTTAGCTTAGCCATTTTGTCAACCTCAAGACTCAACACAGTTTATGGTACATGATAATTTCAACAAATATTCATTGAATGGGTTGCAGACAACCTATCTCTCATGAAAACTTTGCCTTTCCAGGAACTAAAAACTGTCACTAAGAGCTCTCTTGTGCTCAAAGGACAGATTCAATATCAGCTAATGTGTTTCTAGTATGTTCAAGAAAACACTTATTTTTCCATAAACCCAATCAGATTGTTTTCAAAAGAACTTAGTATGAACCAGAGATTATTGACTATATGAAAATAAGTACATTTGTAGCTTGTATCTCTTAAAAAAATTCTTACTGGATTATTCTTGTCAATAAAACATCACCCAACAGTTTATAATTCCCTTCTTTCAAACTCTTAATTTTCTAAAGTACTCTATTTTATATAACACAGGCAGTACTAGAATGAAAATTCTGAAAAAGTTCTAAGTAACATGAGGAAGCTGTACAATGTATTCACTTTTTTCTATGTCTGGTTTGAGTAACTGTGGCATTAGGAAGGGATGAATCTATTGACTACAGTCTTAGCGCAGTGGACTCCATTCCTCACAGGTCCTGAAAGAATCCAAACCCTTGAGAGTTACATTGCTTGGTCCAATTGCTTGCTATAATTGTCCTCAGAACAGCTTCTGCTATTTGGTCTATGTAGCTTCTATGCCATTTGGTTGGGACACTTAAAATAATATCACTGGGCTTCACAAACAAGCTTAGTGTTCAGTCTAAAACACTTCTTGTCTCTCTAACCCAGACTCCATGGCTTGATCACCTGACAGCAGTTTTCATTAACATCAACTTCTCATGCCACACTCTTCTCCTAACTTAAAGCTCAATTGCATCTGGACATCCATCTCTATTGTTCCCATGTTTTATTTTTCAGATCTTCCTTTATGACTTAGGCAGTAAATCATGCTTTTGTATATTCACCCAACCCATCCCTTATCATTTTTATCGTCATAAAATTGTGTCCAGAGAGAACTCACACACTAACTCAGTTCTTTCACTTGCAGAATGCTAAACATTAACAGTGTAGGCTAGGGAAACGGCTGAGAAGGTTAATCATTTACCTCACAAGTGTGAAGACCCTGACATGTTAGCTAGCATGTTTCTATACTCTCAGCATTTCTACAGTGAGATGAGAAGCAAAGCCTAGAGAAGAAAGGAAAGAAGGAAGGGAAGGAGAGAAGGAGGGAGGGAGGGGAAGAGAAGGAAGGAAGGAGAGAGAGAAAGAGGGAGAAAGAAGGGAGGAACAGAGGGAGGGGAGCAGTGGGGAGGGGAGGGGAGGGAGAGGGGAGGGGAGGGGAAATGTGCCTTATACCAAAAACCTAGAAACAATTTTACAGTGCTATAAAATGTTCTTTCAGTTTTCCCAAGTATAAATGTTTATGCAATGAGATTTAAAGTACAGAATAAAAGAATATAAGGAAAGTCTCTTCTAGTAAAATTTAAATTGTACTTTGGAGCACAAGATTTTAAATTGTGTTCTGGAAGCCTATGGTGACTTTACTAAGGCCCATTAAATATGTAATTTATTAACTTCAATATGAGTTAAAAATATGGTGACTCAGAATCTCTGCCTTCCCTGGGCCTCATCAATGTCCTTAATAGTTAGGTGTGAAACAAAAGTCCTCTGCACTGGTTGAGGAAGAAAGAAAGAATTGATAGCAGCAGAACTAACAACTAATTACGCACAAAACCTCCTTGCTCCTTGCTCTCAGCAGTCACTGTGTTTAGGATCCAATGCTAGAAGATTAAGAGAGCTGTCTCCTCTATGACCTGACCCACACATGACAATATATTCCTTCCAATACATAAGCTCATGATTATCAACACACACACAATACATTTAATGGAGATTAATTAAGACTATAATCCAGGAAACCATAAGTTTAAGCAATCTTAAAGATATGCTTCCAGGTTTTACAAAATGGTGACTGTATTTATAGCTTTAAACTCCCGGGGGGGGGTTGGAAACTACATCACTTATTAGTCATGAATTATGATGTGTGCTAGCAAGCACTGAGTTATCTTGTAAGAAAGAGATGGGGTGTGTTTTAGTTTCTGGTAGTTTGGGAAGAAGTCCATCATACTGAAGGTTAACAGAGGTTAACAATATTTCCAGAAACTGTGGGTTGGCCCAATCCAAAGGTCAGTTCATATCCGGTGAAAGGGACCATGTCTGCAGTCCAGTTTAATAGTTCCGCTGTGGACAGGCAAGGCTGGAAAACATGCCTGGTATCTGATTGACAGTGGCTTCCTGACTTCATTAAAGGATCCTGAATCAATACTACTTTCTTTCCTTCTTTCTTTTCTTCCTCCTCTCCCTCTTTCTTTTTGCTTTTCTTCTTCCTTCCTTTTTCTTCTCTTCTTCTTCCTCCTTTTTTTCTCCTTTTTATACAGAATTTTTTATTTTAAGAAGCTGGAATAATAAGATATCATCTTGATAACTCAGAAGCGAAGCAGAGTTTATTATTTGACTCACCCAAATCAGAATAAAAACAATAAATGTATGCTCTGCTTCTAAACACTTCGTGTGTGTGTGTGTGTGTGTGTGTGGTGTGTGTGTGTGTGTGTGTGTGTGTGTGTGTGTGCGCGCGCGCGCGCGCGCGCGCGCGTGCGCATGCATTCAGTGTAAGGTAAGAAAACAGGAATGAAATTCAGAGCTTAGATAAAGCAGCCAAACTTTTATGTCACAGAACCAGATGTCAGTACCCTCTGGAAGAAGTATTTTATAAATGACACCAGCAAAGCCATAAACGATATATGACCACAAGGGATGCATGTCTCCCTTGAGTCCCTCTAAGGAAATGTGGGAATCAAAACTTTGGTTTGAAACCTCCTAGGAAAGTCTTCTTTCTCTATGGCACATGACACTTTGTGGGGTCATAGTTTATCTATTTAAATATATGTATTAAGATCCCCTTATGCAAGTGTTTCCCTATGATAGCAACACTTATATAAATGACACTACTACTCACTCTTGCCTACCCTACCTCCTTTCTCTCTTTCTCTCTGCATAGGAACGCCCTGGGAGTTAGGGTGCAGAAGCTGTGTACTTCTCACATTGCTCAGTTGGACCACATTCCTTTTACCCACTCTTCTGTTTCCTCTAGGAAGAAAAATGGATCTTCCCTTTTTTAGACTGCAGTAAATCAGGCTGGCTCTCATTACCTGTCAAGAATAAGAACGAGAGATTACCTCTGTGAATCAAAGTCAATAGTATCAGGTAGACGGTTCTAGAATAGCTACCTTCTTGGAATCATCTATGAAGCCTGGGGCTATATATATGAGAAACTTCCCCAGTTCAGTGTCCCTCTGGGGAAGAGCCCCAGTGAAGCCCAGAAAAATAATAAACCTTCATCCTTGTCAGGCCTGTACTAAGTGAAGCCATGGCAGACAATGAAGATAGTTTATCTTATTATTGCAGCATGTCTACAGCTCCAAGGGGGAATCTAAAACCTCTGACTTTCACTTACATGGACACCTGCTCTCATATGAGCACTGACACATACATACAATCACACACACACACACACACACACACACATAATTTAAAATAAAAATAAATCTTTAAAACAAATTATTTTCCAAAGGTTTTTTTTTTTTTAATTCTAGTAACTAGGATTTAAAACTTCTTTTTTTTAGTGCTGAACCCCATTTCTTAATTGGGTTTTTAAGGGTTTGGGGCTTAGTTTCTTGAGTTCTCTCTATATATTTTAGAGATTAATCCTCTGTCACTTGTAGGGTTGGTGGAAATCTTTTCCCATTCTGTAGGCTGCCGATTTGTCCTATTGACTGTGTCCTTGGCTTTACAGAAGCTTCTCAGTTTCAGGAGGTTCCACTTATTGATTGTTGTTCTTAGTGTCTGTGCTACTGGTGTTATATTTAGAAAGTGGTTGCCTGTGCCAATTTGTAGAAGTGTATTTCCCACTTTCTTTTCTATCAACTTCAGAGTAGCTGGGTTTATGTTGAGGTCTTTGATCCACTTGGATTTGAGTTTTGTGCAGGGTGATAGGCTTGGATCTATTTGCATTTTTCTACACACTACCATCAAGTTATGCCAACACTATTTGGTGAAGATACTATCTTTCTTCCATTGAATATTTTTGGCCTCTTTGTCAAAAATCAAGTGTTCATAGGTGTGTGGGCTAATGTCTAGGTCTTCAGTTCTAATCCATTGATCCATAAGTCTGTTTTTATGCCAGTAATTCTCAGCAGAAGAGTTAAAAAAGGCTGAAAGACACATGAAAAAGTGCTCACATGTTTAGCCATCAGAAAAATGCAAATCAAAACAACTTTGAGATACCACCTGACACCTGTCACAATAGCTAAGATTAAAAATACAGATGACAGCCTATGCCTGAGAGGATGCAGAGCAAGGAGAACATTCCTGCATTGTTGGTGGGAATGTAAACTTGTTCAGCCACTTTGGAATGCAGTATGGCGGTTTCTCAGAAAACTGGGAATCAATCTCCCCAAGGACCCAGCAATACCACTCATAGGCATAAACCCTAAAGACGCACATTCATATCCCAAAAGCATTAGCTCAACTATGTTCATAGCAGCATTATTTGTAATAGCCAGGACCTGAAAACAACCTAGATGCCCCATAACTGAGGAATGGATTAACAAGCTGTGGTATATCTACACAATGGAGTACTACTCAGCAGTAAGAAAAAAATGATATTCTAAAATTTGCTGGCAAATGGATGGATATGGAGAATATCCTCCTGAGCGAGGTATCACAATCCCA
Organism: Sigmodon hispidus; assembly: GCA_004025045.1. Classification (NCBI taxonomy): domain Eukaryota; kingdom Metazoa; phylum Chordata; class Mammalia; order Rodentia; family Cricetidae; genus Sigmodon; species Sigmodon hispidus. Next base: position 100,047 of record PVIH01006057.1, read on the forward strand.
GAAAGATAAGCAGGGGATGCATTCACTTATTAGTGGACTTTAAGAAAAAAATAAAATAAAAAGAGAGCGATGTCATTGTACACAAGAACTCAGGGCTAGAACATAGCTAAATGACACAATGCCTCACTTCTACATTGATGTCCTCTGGCAGTGAGTAAGGAAAGATTTTTTTAAGAGTTTGGCCACAGGGAGTTTAATTATGCTCCAGTAAGTAAATGAGCAGCATGAATGGACAGTTTTGTAAATGGGGAGATCGTACGAGTGAGCATGATTTTGAGAGGTCTTATATCTGAGTTTGATGGGGTGCATGATGTAAAAATACCAAATGATAAATAAGTATATAAAAAACTAAAACTAAAAAATAAATACTATGATTAATATCAGGGTTTCACTGACTTTATAACTTTTAAAGGCTTTATTTTTTAAGTTTTATGGAATTATATGATATGTATTTGTCTTAGTTTTTCAAGTTATAGAAGAATTCTGTAGTAAGTCCATATTTTCTTGTGTTTGTTTCTGTTACTGCTGTTTTTATTTTTAGAATGGAGTATTTTATTAGTATTTCAAGGTTACAAAGTATGCATTTGCTAAAACCATTCATTTAATTTAGGTTTACTTTTGCTATCTAAAAACTCACCAGTTTTTTCAGAATCCTCAATTTATCAAAACAAATTTATAATGTATGTTCTTATGATTTTCTGGAATTTCATTCATATCTTTTAATGTTTGCCTTTCAATTTCTAGTTTTATTGAAGTAGGTTTTCCCTTTTTTGTTTAATCTGGTTAAGAATTTGCCAATTGTGTTTAATCCTTAAAAAATAAATTAATTAATTAAAAAAAAAGCTTCTTCACTAAAAAAAGCATAGACGTGCAAAAAAATCTCTGATGTGTCCAGCAGAATTTCTACAGGAATTCTAGAAATCATACTAAGGATTTTATCTAGAGATCATAGTGGTTAACTTTCTTGTCAACTTGAGTGGATTATTGGGTACATAGAAAACCAGTAAAACATTACTTCTAAGTATGGCTGGGGAAATGTCCTAGAAGAACCATTCAGTGGACTCTGTGGGCTAAGAAAAATCCAGTCATCCAGTGTAGGTGGACACTTCTAATCACCTGAGTTGAAAACAGAACATTGGAGCAAGAAAAAGCAATTTCACCCATTCTCTCTTAAGAAGCCAAGGTATCATGGTGGCCTGGGGATCAGCACTTCAGGGTCTCCAGACTTTGTACTCTGAGACCTGCACTAGCAAGCCCTCAAAATGATTCCAAAGTCCTCAAACTTAGACTAGCTACAACACCATGTTTCCAGCCTATCATGGAATATCTCTCTCTCTCTCTCTCTCTCTCTCTCTCTCTCTCTCTCTCTCTCTCTCTCTCTCATCATGTGAGCCAATTCCCCCAAATAAACACCCTTGTTCCAAGCACAATCTTGTAACTATCACCAGAGGACAACAACAACAACAACAAAAAAAATCTAACCCACTCCACAATGACATCCCACATCCCAGTGTAAGAGGATGGTGTTGGCAGAACCCTGCTAGTTCAAAAACTTGTCAAGTAAGGAATCCAAGAAACAGGTTTCCAAACTTAAATACAATGAGTAAAAGGGCACAAAGGCCAGATGAACATTCTGAATCAAAATTACTGCAACAAGGAAACAACTTTCATGGTCTATTCTTGTCACAAAAGAGCCCAAAAAAGTACCTCTCTTGACATTGATACAACTCTAAAATGACAAATAGTCTTTCAACTAAATATAAATCATTTCACCAGGTCTTCTATGTCTCCCAGAATATAAAATAATCCCAACGGCAAAGGACTGAGAAAATCCTTCAAGCCACAGTTAACAACACTAAGATCCAGGGAGAAGGAAACTTCATAAAACACTCTTCCTTGAAAAATAGAAGTTTCCTGTAAAAGGACCAAAGACCAAGAGGGCTCCCTCCCTGCAGTGTTGCATGCTTTCTCTCCAAAGTGTTTACGTGGTGCTTATTTTGTTTTTCCTACAAATTATTAAGTAATTTCTATCAAGAGACATGCCACACAGCTTCATAACTTCCTAAAAGACCAGACAAGTTATCCGGTGTCTCCTAGAGAATGTTGTTTGTTGTCTTCTCCCTGCTTGTGTGGATTCTTTCACTTTCAGTTCAATGACCTTTTCATTGGGTTTTTCCACGCCTGCTTCTTTTCCTGGAATAAGAGCCAAAGTTTTTCCATTTAGACCAAGTTATGAAATGGTTCCCTTTTCTCTAAAGGAATTTAAAAAAACACTAAATCATTTTGATTCTATCTTTATATTTATTATCTGAAGAAAAAGACATAAAATAAAGATCTGATAGTTGCAAAAGGCCATCCTGTATTGTCTTAACTGTATCTATGAATCTTTAAAAAGCTCTTAATAGGATGCCTTAATAAATTTATCCTGTTAAAGGTCATGGTCTCATCAATTGAATAAAGGGTCTGCCTCCATGCTGCACACTTGACTAATAATGTATTTCACCAAAGTGTAGTTGAATATTATTTAAGATGTGTTACATTCATTTATGCTGTGGAATATTTGTTTAATAATGCACAGATATGTTGCATTTGTTTAACTGTGTAAAGCTGTGTTACTTTGCCTGTCTAAAATACCTAATTGGACTAATAAAGAGTTGAACATCCAATATCTAGGTAGGAAAGAGAAATATGCAGGTCTGACAGGCAGAGAGAATAAATAGAAGACAGCAGAGGAGGAGAGGAGGGCACCAGGAGCCAGTCTCACAACCACATAGCCAGTAACAGAATAAGAAGTAAAGAAAGATATACAGAATAAAGAAAGGTAAGAGACCAGAGGCACAAGGTGAATAGGATAATTTAAGAAAAGCTGGCTAGAAATAAGCCAAGTTAAGGCTGGGCATTCATAAATATAGTTTTCCATGAATTTATCTGGAAATTAAGTGGTGAGTTCCCAAAAGAGTTTAAAAAATAAATAACAGGAGATGTGTTATATATTATGAAACCTCACACAGAGTCTCAAAGTGGGTTTAAGTAGAAAATTGTTGCAGGGATTAAAGTAGAAATGTGGCTTTGGAATCTGATCCTAAGAGCAGTCATAAGGGACAGAGTTTATACTCTTCCTTATCATTGTGACATCCTTGTTAGGACTGTAAACAAATGATTTACTACTAAGATGTTTGAAGGCAATACAATTAATATCAGAGGACTTTTCCAGAGACAAAAGGCATTTTAGGCTTCCCTGAGAAAGAGGCAGATAAAATGAGCTGAAATGATGTTTGGAATCAAATAGCCTCTAAGGATTTAAGTCCCAGACTTAATGGAACAGTAAGAGGTGTGGGTACTGCCAGAGGCTGTTATAGACTGCTCAGGCTACCATGGGTGGGACACTGGCAGGGTCTTTCTTAGTGATTCATTGCTCACTGGGTACCAAGACTTGGAGGAAATCTGACTCATTGTTAGTTGGATTTTTTTCATCCTGTTACTCTTTGGGGGCCCACCATCCAGCTCCCAAATAAATACTTGGAGTCTTATTCTTACTTATGAATACCCAGCCTTAGCTTGACTTGTTTCTATCTGACTTTCCTAATTTAAATTATCCCATCTACCTTTTTTTAAAAAAAAATTTAAATGTTTTTCTAAAATACCCACCACTGTTCCCTCTCCCTCCCCTCTTCACAGTCCTCCATAGCCTACCCCATCCATTCTTCCAAGAGGGTAAGGACTCCCAGGGTGAGTCAATGCTGGCTGGCATATCCAGTTGAGGTAGGAACTGGCCCCTTCCCCCCAGTATCAAGGCTGATCAAGGTGTTTCTGTGTAGGGAATGGGCTCTAAGAAGTCAGTTCATGAGCTAGTAATAAATTCTGACCCCACTGCCAGAGACCCCATAAACTTCCCATTCAACTGTCATACACATTTAGAGGGCCTAGTTCAGTCCTATGCAGGCCCCCATCTGTCAATTCAGAGTCATTAGCTTCCAAAATAGCTCAGGTCAGCTGTTTCTGTGGGTTTCCTCATCATGATCTTGACCCCTTTGCTCATATAATCTCTCCTGCCACTCTTCAGCTGGACTGGCAGTTCCGCTCAGTGCTTATCTGTGGATCTGCTTCCATCAGTTACAGGATGAAGGTTATATAATAACAATTAGGGTAGCCACCAATTTGATTATAGGGGAAAGTCAGTTCAGGCACCCTCTCCACTATTGCTTGGGTCTTAGCTGGGGTCATCTTTGTGGGTTCTTGGGAATTTCTCCAGCATCAGGTTTCTCCCTAACCCCAAAATTGCTCTCTCTATCAAGCAGAGATAAATAATAAAACAATACATTTGTTTTATTGTTCTCTCTTTCTGTCATTCCCCCAACTCAAACATCTAATTCACTCTTATTTTTTCTCACCTCTCCTTACTCCCTCCCCCATGGTTTCAATTTACTAAGGAGATCTTCTCTATTTCCCCTTCCTAGGAGGGTCCATGAATGTCTCTCTTAGGTTCCTTGACCTTACATTATATCTGTTAATATTCTTTCTTTATTCTGTATGTTTAGTGTATGTTTTGATTATTATGTGGTGAGCAGACTTTTGGGGGGTCTAGTCTATTTGGTGTTCTGTAAGCATCTTGTATCTTCATAGAAATTTCCTTCTTTAGATTGGGAAAGTTTTGTTGAATATATTTTCAGTGCCTTTGAGCTGGTATTCATCTCCTTCGCCTATTCCTATTATTCCTAATTTTGGTCTTTTCACAGTGTCCTAGATTTTCTGGACATTTTGTGTTATGACTTCTTTTTGACTTTAGTGTTTTCTTTAACTGAAGAATTTATTTTCTCTAATGTATCTTCCACACTAGAGATTCTCTCTTCTATCTCTAGCATTCTGTTGGTGACGCTTGCATCTGTAGTTTCTGTTCACTTGTTCAGATTTTTTCATTTCCAGCATTACCTCAAGTTCGTGTCTTCTTTATGGTTTTTATTTCAGTTTTTAAGTCTTGAACTGTTTCCTTCACTTATTTGATTTTTTTAAGGGGTGTATTGATTTCTTTCAATTTCTTGTTTGTCTTTTCCTCTATTTCTTTGAGAAATATAAGAAAGACATTTCATATCAAAGAGAGTTTTTCATTTCCTTTTTTAAAGCTTCTATCATCTTCATAAAGTTACTTTAAGGTAGGTTTTCTCTGCTTCTTCTATGTTGGTTGCCAAGGTCTTGTTATGGAACCACTACCTTCTAGTGGTATCATATTGCTCTTTATGTTGCTGAATATAATTTTTCACTGACATCTGCCCATTTCTTTCTCTAATAGGTGCAAGTGTTGTGTGTGTTTTAGGAAGTTGTTCATGGTCCAATAGGTGCTGTTGGTGCAATTAGAGATTTTGGCAAAATTGGAGTCAGAGGAGTCTATGTCTCTGGAAACAGTTGAGTTCTCCAGGGGATAGAGTGGGGCTTATGGGATACAGGATCTGATGAGGGGCGGTGATAATTAGGCTTGCCCACGGGTGTTTTGTTTGCTTACCTGCAGCTGAAGCTGTGATGGGTTGAGGAACATGGTTTGTGCCTTGTTGCCCAGACCTGGAGGCTGGCCTGGCTGGATGACAGGGAAGGGGAAAGCTCTCCTCTTGTTACCATCTACCTGTTGCCCTGGACTTTTTACCTGTCTCTATTCTGTATGTCTTTCTTTACTTTCTACTCCGTTGCTGGCTCTGTGGCTGGGTTGCCGGCACCTGGTGCCTTCCTCTCCTTCTCTATTTCTTTCTCCTCCTCTATATTCTTCTCCTATTTATTCTCTCTGCCTTAAATCTCTGCCTATTTCTTTTGCCTGCTCACCTATTGGCTGTTAAGCTCTTTATTAGACCAAACAAGTATTTTAGACAGGCAAAGCAACACAGCTTCACAGAGTTAAACAAATGCAACAGAGAAGAATGCAACACATCTTTTAATCATTAAATAAACATTCCACAGCATAAACAAATGTAACACATCTTAAACTAATATTTTACAAAATCAGTGTAATAAAATGATGTGTCAATGTCTTTCTATATGTTGTGAATGTCATTCTTTAAATAAAGGAACTGTTTTGGCCATGCCAGGCCCTGTAGAAGTAGGTGGGGAAATTGAAGTACAGGTAGAAGAAGGGCAGAACCAGGGAAACTCCATCTGATCACCAAAGAAGAAGAATGTAAGGAACACAGATGAGCCACGAGCCATGTGGCTAGACAGATTAATGGACATGGGTTGAATTAAGAATAAAGAGCTAGCTAGCAATATGCCTGACACATAGGCCAAACAGGATGAAATTAATATAAGTATCTGAGTTATTTGGGGGGCGGGGAGTGGCCATGGGCAGGTCTGGACCTCTGGCCCAGATGAAGCAGAAAACTCTTGTTACAATAAAATGACAGAATCAGATCTTTAATCAGCTTTTATAAACTACTATTTTGTATTGTTTTCAGCATGTGCTCACTTTCTTATAGAGAGCTCTCTGGCCACATTCCCTGGATTTTGATCTTATTCTGAATATAGCAACTTTGTAATCTTGTGTGAGTTCAAAACCTCTCAGTCTATTCACCTATAAACTTGAGACAGAAATAATAGCAAATGCTTTACATATGTGTTCAGAAGAATAAATAAAATAAATATAAAATGCTTAAAAAAGAGAGATATCATATGCCTTGACAAACAATAAGTCACTTTATAAGTGATAGCTATTATTATCTATTCTAGCATGTAAAAATGTTTCCCATTCCTTTTATTTCCTTAAAAGTTATTGGACCTGTGGGTGTGTGTAGATTTGATTTGACAAATACTATATTAGCCACTTTTTGATAGGAAAAATAGAGTTCAAGGAAGTAAATAATTAGCCTAATATATTAGTCTATTAAAATATAACCAGCCAATTTTGAACTCAGTGAAAGAGATAATCATAAGCCTGATTATCTAACATATTATACTGTACAATGAGTATTATATGTTACCAGAAGTCAGTGTTGGTTTAATCGGGTATTATTTTGTATATGTTAAATATCAAGAATCATCTTCTGATGTCTAGCCTCTCTCACAGCAAATAAGAATTCTAGTTCAATCACAGCAAGGTTTTTCTTATCCTTGCCTTCATAAAAAAAAAAAAGTTTCTGGCCCATGTTTGACTTCCTCCAATCCATAGGCCCAGATACCCATTGATAGTTTTAAGTCAGTATTGTCTTGTGCCTTGAAACAGCTGTGGATTCAAATGGACAAAGTGAGACCACAGTGAAAACAACTCAGAGAAGTGTTTTATTCTGTTTTTGAGACGGTATTTCTCTATGTGACCCTGGATATCCTATAACTCACTGTGCAGACCAGGCTGGCTTCTAATTTTATAGGCATCCACTTGCCTCTGCCTCCTGTATGCTGGAATTAAAGATATGTGCCACCATAATTCCTGGCTCTGGAAGGAGATTTCTTTCAGCTGACCACTGCCTACTTATTTAGTTTGTAAAATCTTGCAAACTAGCTTTGTCAAAATCTTGAGAATGCAAACATTTGACAAAAAGACTTTTCTCTATGACAATCAAAGAAAATTTATAGCAGTTCCAAGAAGCAAGCAAATTTTTCTTTGTTTTATATCTAGTATAGGAGCTAAATGATGGACTCAGAATCAAACAAATTATATCTAGACATAGGATCCCCTCTGAATTTCCACCCTATAGCTCTTCTCACAAGTGCCTTAGTTGGATCTTCACAGTTTAAAATGGAATAGGAGTGAGGACAAACTGCTATTGCTGAATAGTCCTCAAGTTCTTTAGTTAGACACATGCGCATAAAATTGGAAGCTGACTTACACAATTTAATCTCAAAATTGTTAGATACTTGATATTTCAAAATAAAAATATTTGGCAAACAAAGCTGTTATGACTAGAATAAATATCTTTTTATTTGAGTTTTTGAAAAAACAAAAATCTTTCTATACAGCCTAAGCTGGCTTCAGACTCACTATGTAGCTTATATTGATTCAAACTCACAATTCTTCCTAAGTGCTGAGTAATTTACACCATCCAGTCTGGCATATTTATATTGTTTTATGGTGACAACTTTAAAAATTAATCCTTATAAAGGATTGTGTTCTATTACATTGTAAATAATTGTCCTGCCTACTAGTTTAATAAAAATGCTGATTGGCTGAAGGCAGACAGGAAGTGTGGGCAGAGATACCAGACTGAGAAAATCTCAAAACAAAGCAGACATGCCAGAGACATGCCACAGGGATGTGACAGAGACATGATGAAGAGACAGCAGCAAACACAGAGGAAAGAAGTTGAAATGCTGCTCTGAAGGGGCTGGAGAGATGGCTCAGCAGTTAAGAGCACCCTCTGCTCTTCCAGAGGACCCGGGTTCGATTCCCAGCACCCACATGGCAGCTCACAACTGTCTGTAGTTCCAGTTCCAGGCAAACACCAAGGCAAATAAATAAATAAATAATAAATAAATAAAGTTTAAAAAAAAAAAAAAAGAAATGCTGCTCTGAGAAAAGGTACCAAGCCACACAGCTGAACAAGATGGCTTAGTTTAAGACTTAAGAGCTATAAAGTTATGTGCCTGGGCCCTAGGCCAATCAACATAAAAATAATATAAGCCTGTGTGTGATTATTTGGGCCTAAGCAACAGTGGGGCTGAGAGTAGGTTCAAACTTCTGATCTAGACCAGAAAGTCTGGGCCAGAAACCTATTACAACATGTATGTATTATGTCATGTGCACTAACTCAACAGAAACATTTGTGAGCTCTCCTAAATGCCAGACTCTATTCCAAGCACTGGAGATATTATAATGAGCAAGACAGTGTTCATAGAGTTTAAGAGTTTTTCCTAGGGGGAAAAAAAGACATGTAAACAAATATGCAAAAACAATGTGTCATAGAGAAAAGAATAAAATCAAGGATACCCTAGTGATGTACAACTACATGGCATTCACAGTTCTCACATCTGAATGATACTCCGACCTTCATGTGAGAAGAGACAAGATCAGGAAGAAAGCTTATAGTAAAAAAGTATTGTTAAGGATAGTGAGAAAGAAAAAGAGATAGGGACATGCTAGAGTAGAGTTCTGTGATCTTCCCCTCCATCTTGAACTGGTGTGAATACTAGGGAAAGACTTTCTTAACTGCTGTGTGAAGAATTCTGGAGCCCTTCTTGAGGGTCAGTGAGTCAGCTACACTGTATTCTTTTCCATAACTCAGAGAATTTTCAAAGACATCACAGGGTTTGGTTGAGGCTTTTTTAGTAGGTTTTCTTGTTGACTTTGTTTAGTTCTTTGTTTTGTTGTTGTTGTTGTAAGAAAGGAGAGGGAAGAAAGTTAGGAATGGAGAGAAGGAGAAACAGAGGCAAACATTAGGAGAAAAGTGTGGATATGAATCTCCAATCTATACGACAGAATCCATAAAAATACGTGGCACCATGGATTGTCTTTACCAGCTGTGAATGCCCTGACCCTTGACCCTTGACCCTTGCTTTGGGTTCTAAGGTTAGTTTATAGAACCAGTAAAGAACAGTATCAATCTCACTTTACAGACAAAGAAATTTAATTTTAGAGAGTTAATGCATTTTGTATTACATTGAGAAGAAAAAAAACAAAAAGAAACCCACAATAAATCAATCTCAGATAGAGTAAGTCATTGGGACTACACTTTGTCAAACTATATTTCCACTTTGTTGAATGATCTGTAGAGACTGAAGTGGATTGTTTTATTTGATTTCACATCATCCACTAAATTGTGATCTAGTCAAATGTATTAGTGTTGGCTTTGTGATTTTCTTATTTATATCTTTATTCAATTTCTCACATACTGTATATGCTTTATAATTTATAATTTTACTTTTTTCAAATATGTTAAATATTCAAAATGCATTTTGATACCATAAAATTTTGATTATTTTTGAAGAATTTTTCAGTAAATATAATTATTTTAATACATTTTTGTGAGTTATATAGATTGTGAGTAATTTTCAGAATACTCATAAGATGATATTTTGTGACTCAAAATATGGCATTTAAGAAAAGCTCAATGTACACTGTCTCATTCTACAGATTAGATCTCCTAGTATGGTCTTTATTATGTTTTGCCTGTAGATCACCATTATTTCCAAAGTCCAATACTCTATAGAAAAGAACTCCTTGCTTCTACAGCCCTGTTTTCTATTCTACTCAGAAAAAAAAAAAAGAAATTTATAGGAAGAGTGTTCTTTCCAATTCCCTCAAATATCTCTAAATATGAAAATTTCAACAAATATTCAAATTTTCTTTCTCCATTCTCCCCCTAAGGTCTTGTATTTTACTATAACTTTTATAATAAAAAGCATTACAAACAAAATATGATCTTGCATTTTGAGAATAATAATAATGTATCCATTCTCCATGGAACAACTATTTAAGTGAGCATGCCGGAATTGTACTATATAAAATACCATAGCATGTGACAGAAAGAATGAGAATCATTCAATATTAAAAGAAAAAGAAAGAATCTACTTAAAAGCTCAAAGATCTGTCCATCATGTCTTATTCATCCTTGAAGTTCTACACACATAGATCTGTCTTACGAAATGCTAACACAGGGCCAGAATGATGGTTTATCAGCCACGCAAGTCTGCTGTCATAGCACAGTCTGTAATACCAACACCCCAAAGCAGAGATGGGAAGTAGAGACAAGAGAATTGGCTAGAAGTTTGTGGGCCAGGCAACATGGAGACAAGGAAACAAGGAAACATAAACAACGACAAACCTCCTCTGCAACAGGGCGGAAGGCAGGAATCCACTCTCAAAAATTGTTCTCTGACCTCCGCACAGGAGCAGTGGCATGCACACTCACACACTTTCACACACCCCTAATGAAAATGAACTTTATAAAAACACAAACGTTCATTCATAACTTTGAAACTTTCAAGGTTGAACATAATTCGAACTTGAAAATATACTTATTCAAGGAGTTTCCTGAGAAGGACTTTTATGTGGATTCAGTCCTGAAGATTTATACTCACTTTTATGTGGATTCAGTCCTGGAGATTTATACTCACTTAGTCTTATAGACTGTGATCCAAGTTCCAAGTGACTATGAAGACTCAGAAAACACAGAAGACTGGAGGTTTTAAGAGCGGTGGGAGGCAGAATCCTTGGGATACACAAATGAAAAGGAGAATACCAGGAGGGTCCAGGCTGAGAGGGGGCTGGAAAATGTGCAAGAGTGGGTAAAAGAGGGTCAAAGGTAACTATGTAAATGCCACAAGGGAGCCTGTTACTCCATTCACTACAGGAAATGAAATAATAAGAAGATACAAGATTCTAGTTCCTAACAGGTTCCCAAAACTGCTGAAAGCCTCTGGGTTCCAGAGCTTGACTAGATGGTGCCTGGATCTTCTTGGGTATACTGAATAATGGGTCCGCTCAAATAGTCTACTGATATCTCCAGATCCAAAATCCAAAGTCTTGTCTTTCACTGAGCTACAGAGACAGGGTTGCCACCCCTTGGAATTCCTGGAAGCCTTGGCCAATGTGGGCATGGGTGATTGATAGAGACAGGGTTTGAGCCTGAGGGTAGTTCTCTTCCTCTGAACTTCATTTGTTTGTGATGACTGCATAATCTTATGTACTTTTCCTCCTCTATAACCCTAATCTTGTAAATACTCCTTTTAATAAATTCTCAAATTATGATGGTTGGCAGTGTCAGCTGTTCCATGGTCTTGACAAATTGTTGATACTTTATTTTCTCAAAGAATAATTTGAACACATGGAGCAGCATATTTCATTGTATAGAACATTTTCTTTAGAGGAAGAAAAGATTTGTGTGAATTATATGCATTACCAAACATTCCTTACCAGGTGTCTTAGTTACTGATTCTATTTCTGTGAAAAGACGCCATGACCATGGCAACTCCTATGAAGGAAAACATTAAATTGGGTTGAAGTTCAGTCTGTTATCATCATAGTGGGACATGGCAAAATGCATGCAGATATGGTGCTAGAGGAGTAGCTGAGAGTTCTATGTCTTGATCTGCAGTCAACAGGAAGTGAACTGTGTCACTGGGTATAGCTTAAGCATAGGAAACCTCAAATCCTGCCTTCACAGTAACACACTGCCTCCAACAAGGCCACACCACCTACTAGTAATACTCCTTTTGGGAACCATTTTTCTTTCAGACAACCACACCTTGTCTGAATTATGCTGTGCTATAGTGAAGTGGAAGAACTTGGATAAGTACTAACTCTTATCTTTTCTTTGGGATCTGATAGCTAAGATGGAAGCAGGGTTTTGGTGTTTACTATCATCTGAGCACTCAGTTCACAAGTACTTTCATCTGGAGGAACCAATACTTTTAGTTGGGAACTTAATTATGTGTTTTAAAGATGCAAAACTGGTCTTATCAATCCATCTGCATTGGATAAAAATGTGTTGTTTAAAAACTGTGTTTGCGGGGAATTAATAGCATCATTCAGTGGTAAAGCCTTTGACTGGTGCATACAAGGTCCTTAATTCAAACCTGGAACCTCGGAAAGAAAGTCTATCCTCTTATAGTTTTTCCTATAAACATCTTGTCTCTGACACTTTTGTTGTTTTTAGGACTCTTCTTTTTGTGTTGGATTGCCTTGTCCAGGCTCTAATATGAAGGCCTTTGCCTTGTTTTATTGTGTTTTGTTTCATGCTATTTGGTTGTTGTTTCTTAGAGGCCTTCTCCTTTCTGAGGAGAAATTAAAGGAAAGTGATCTGGGGTAAAGAAGAGGGGGCAAGCTGGGAGAAATGGAGGTAGAAGAGATTGTGTTTAGAATATATTGTATAAGAGAAGAATCTATTTTCAATTTTCTTTTAAAAAAAAGTTATGTACTTCAATTGTTTTTCCAGGAATAACTCAATTGTTCTGACTCACTCATGTTTTTATTGAGTTTTACTGTAAACAGTAGCAAATGTGTAAAATGTTTATGGAGTTTAGCACTATAGGTGTAAGGCAGGATTTTTCAAGATTATTTCCTCTGTGGAAAATTCATTGAGTTGAATAGAAGTCAATGCTAAGGTCTTATCACCTTTATCATGATGTTTAGGTCAAACAAGGTACACTATAAAACTGAACACACCAATGGGTGACTTCAAAGTGACTAATCCATTTATAATTAATCAGAATATATTGTAATTACCATTAAATAAATGCCTTCTATTACCAAGTATTGTATATTTAAATTATTCCTCAATAGCCTTTTTGTAAATAAGTGTTAGATACTAGGACTAATATTTTTATGTTGTATTCCATTTCCCAGATGATAGGTTAATTGAAGCAAAGCCTTACTATGAGTGTATCTGAAGTAAAATGCAAAGGTCACATGTAACCAAGGTTGGTCTAACATAGCACAGGATTTACATTCCATAGTATAATACTAAAAGTTTCTGTCTTTTTTTCTACTAAATAAATCAAGGGATCAGCTGACCCTACTACTTCTGAAAACCATCTCTTAATTACAAAGGAAAACAGCTGCAAAGGACCTCTACAACTGACCAACTATCCCTTGTCATCAATGGTATCTTGGAGCCATTAACTTGGAGGCCTGGGACACATCCTATTTCTGCTATTCCAATTAGATTCGTAAGGAAATAAATGTTCTATTACTGAAGCTCATTTATGATGGGACTTTTTAATATAATTTTAAACTAAAACTTTCTAACCCAGAAAGTGTGCCACATGCATGGTACAAAAAAAAAATTTATCTCTGTTTAAAGAATAGTGATGCTTGGAAATCTTAAGTCTCTTCTTCTTTATTTTGTTAATAAGTGGTACTTGCACTGTCCAATCACTTTTTCTATACAGTAGTACATGGATGGAACAGTCTATGGTCCCTTCCTGACCCATCATTTATTCTGTCAAAAACTGATGATGAGAGCTAACAAAAATCTGTGAGTCAAGACTGATACTACTAAATACATCAGCTGTGCCTTCTGAATCTAAAAATACACCAAACAACAAGCTATGAAATGCCCTTGACGTCAGTTGAAGACAGTCATCAGCTGAGATCATTATTTGACCTTCTCACAAGTGCCTCACAAATAAACCTATGCTCCATCTCTTATGTCAAGACCATAAAAACAAAATTGGGTGTGGTGCTACATGCCTCTAACCCCAGCACTTTGGAAATGCAAGGAAGAGGTTTAGAAGTTCAAGGCTATCCTCAGCTACTTAGTGAGTTGAAGGCTGGACTAGGTTACGTTATGTGTAACTCTGTGTCAAAATACAAACAGGAAAAAAAAGGACTGTACAAACACCCTAGTAGGGTGTTTCCTGCAATAAGACACTATATCCTTTAAAACTGGGCTACAAGGCCATCCAAAGGCTTGTACAACCTCATGATCTAAACATCAATTATGTAGAAAAACTTGAGGGCAAAACTTCCTTTATCTTTTCTAATCTTCAGTAATTTTTAAATGGAATTTAAGTTCAAACCTAAGCTACCAAAATGTCTTTAAACTAAGAGTTTCTGACACAAAATTCAGTGAAATCCACTCATGTCTTTAAAATATCTGCTTACCTGAGTCAGAGTTATTTCTAAAAAAGTTTCAAGATCCATTTTTTTTTTAACAGCTTACATTTGGTATTCTACTGGAGACAAAATCCTGAGGCCTTTTCTGTCTCTCTGAGTGTGCTTAAAAATAAGTAAACTTGTGCTAAAAGTAACTAAGCCACTGGAGGAGGAAAACACAGGAGACCCATGTTTGTTTTTCACTGCCTTGTTCAAATCTTAGAGTTAATATCTGAACTGAGAAAACTCACATTAATATAGCCTATCATGTGCCTGCTGCAGCCATGGATCTGAAACCTCTTAATATCTCCTCCCACTGACATCCTATCCAGAGGGCAAATATAGAAAACTATTTTATTTGTGGGTGAATAGAATTATGACTCAGTAAGTCACCAGCTTTGGAGCAGAGCCATAATTCATAATACTCAGCCAGTGTAAACAGGGACACGGAAATACTATTATTTTCACCATAGTGCACTGAGTGCAGAAAAAAATAGAAATGTTAACCTGTTTGACATTGCTGTATTGCAATATATATGGTTTTTTTCCTTTATAAAGTGCTTTTAAGATATCAAAATAAATTGTGTAGATTGGTGGTAGCTTGGGGGTTTCTACCTCATGAATGGTATCATACGGGAATTACTGCTGTGCATAATGAAGTGGATAATTTCAGGTTTAGAAACCCTCTAACACAATATTCCTGGAGCAATCAGATGAGCAATGCAAGTCAAGTGGATGGTAGTGCTTATATGGCAGTATAGATAATACAAAGAAATTATTCTCAGGTGTAGCTGGACAAAAACTACTAGATCATTTCTAACTTCTATTGGGTTACAGAAGCAAGACCCTTGAGTTCCAGGACAGCTGACTGAATTTTTCATTGATTATGCTGTGTCTTAGCAAATTCTCTTCAAAGGATGCAACTTTATTTTTTTTTCTTTCTTCCTTCTTTATTTTGTATTTATCAAAAAAAAACACAGTAAAAAGAATTTAAAATGTGGAAGAGTTAACAATAACTATACAGAGGATAAGAATGATAAGCATGGCTTATCAACGGTGGAAATACAAATAAGATTGCTACACATACATTTTTTTGTGTTCATCTTTCCCTCTGAATTTTTTTTTCCATCCCTGTATATCCTTATTCAAGGTCTCTTCCCCCTCCCAACACATCTGGTCATTTTTCTTCTCTGAAACTCCCCATCCCCTCCCTGGGCAGGGAGCAGAGAGTCCTATGGTCCCACTGACCCAATAATGCTTAGATCAGTCTCCACTTCTGGCCAAATCCAGTTCTTTCCCCACCCCCTCAAGAGTGAGTCAGGTGTTCCTATAGTTGGACTGGGGTTTGAAGGGTCAGTCCAGGGTGTTTCTGATCCCAAGCTGTTCCGTGGTTGTGGTTTGCCACTTGGGCATGCTGGGCTTTTTTTCTTGTTTGTTTGTTTAGAGACCACTAGTGAGTGAATATATCCCCTGCTTATCTCTCTGAGTTTGTGAGACTTCGCTCAGGAGGATATTCTCCAAATCCATCCATTTGCCTGTGAATTTTAAGATATCATTTTTCCTTACTGCTGAGTAGTATTCCATTGTGTAGATGTACCACAGTTTGTTAATCCATTCTTCAGTTGAGGGACATCTAGGTTGTTTCCAGGTTCTTGCTATTACAAATAATGCTGCTATGAACATAGTTGAGCTAATACCTTTGGAGTGTGAATGTGCCTCTTTAGGGTATATACCCACAAGTGGTATTG
>PVIH01006058.1:0-115899 GCA_004025045.1 Sigmodon hispidus
ACAGGCGCTGAGGCCCGCCGAGCCCTCCTCACCTCTGGTCAGGGTTCGAATCCGCCCCTCAGAGACCCCTGCAGTTGGTTTGCTCAGTTCACTCAGTTCAGGGTCGCAGTAGGGCTCCTAGTAGATTCCCTGAGCAGCAGGGGCTGCGGGTGTGGCCAGGTGCAGAGTTCAGCTGCCCCTGCTCCAGAGTGCGCTGGGAAGCCGCAGAGCCCTTCTTTTGTTTTTTTTTTTTTCTTCTATTTCTTTAAGGCTATTTTTCATATCTTCTTTGAGAGCTGATGATTATCAAAAAGGAATTTTTTGGTGTTGCTTCCTTCTGTTTCCTCTTCATTGCTCAGTTCAGGTCTTGTATTTATAGGATTGCCTCTTTCTTCTGGAGTTACCTTGTTGTTCTTTATATTATTGTAAGTTTTTGCACTGGTGTTTGCCCATGCCTTTATTGGTTCACGATTAGGTGGCTCCTGGTCAGTTGTGGCACTCGGGCTTGTGTTTCTCCTGTGACCTCTGAGGTAAAGGTCTGCTCAATCATTACTTCTGCACTGTGCAGGGGACTGAATTTCATGTCTTCAATCTTTCTTTGTTTGACCAATTGGAGGTGGGGTGGGGGCCGTGTAAACTCCCTCAGCAGCACCTGGGGGGGACCGTGACAGGCAGAGTTTATCTCTTCCTACTCCAGAGTGCACTGGGACAAGCTCTGCAGACAGCATCCCATCCTGGAACCAGAACCAATGGGAGCCAATGGGAGCTCAACTCTCCTCTCCCTGGCAGGTATACAGGTGCTCAGGCCTGCTGACCCCTCCTCACCTCTGGGCAGGGTCTGAGTCTGTCCTTCAGGGTTCCCAGTCCTTATATGTTTGCTCAGTTGGAGGTGGGTACCCATGCTAATTCCCTCAGCAGCAGCTGGGGGACAGTGACAGGCAGAGTTTTTCTCCGCCTGCACCAGAGTGCCCTGGGACATGCTCTGCAGACAGCACCCAGTCCCGGAACCGGACCTAGGTACATTTTCAAGACAGGGTCTCTTACTGGGATTTGGCTGGGCTGCCTACCAGCAAGTGTCTACTCTACTTCTGACACTGGGATTAAAAACATGCATCACCTCACCTGCATTTTTTTGGGTTCATTTTTTAAAGATCATCCACCTCTCACATTCTCTCTTATGTTCCTGACATTAAAGATGAAGCATGCTTTCCAAGTATCCATGAATCCCTAGCATGTAAAGACTCTGGAACAAATGGAAATTAGTAAACAAGGTGAAGAAAGTGCTTGGGTAACATGCTTTTCCCACACAGGTCAAAGCAACAATGTAAAGTGGGACAGCAGTGACTCAGAGCTCTGGCTTATAGAGCATCTTCCACAAGAAAGAATCAGTTTTAGAGGCAAAAGCGTCAGGGGTCTGATTCACAAAAAGCAAGTATTTGGGAAGAAAATAAAGTATTAGATTCTCTCTTTTTAATGACTTTTTTGAAAGATATGTCTGAGTTGATAGTAGCTGTCTTAGGAGAATGAGTTATGTTCTTCATGTAGGTGTGAGAGTGGTGTACAACAACCTTCTAGATCAATGTCCTCATCACAGATATTCGGTGGGGAGGGAGATAAATTTTTCAGGTGTGTCTTTGTCTTTTTTTTTTAATGTGATGTGTATACAATAGTTACATATGTATGTGTACATTAGTGTATATGAAGATCAGAGAATAATCTAGAATGTTATTCTTCAATGGTTGTCCACTTTGATTTTTTTAAGTAAAGGCCCTCAGTGATCTGGGTAGGATGTCTAGCCAGGAAACCACAAAAGTTTTCTTATTTCTACCTCTCTGGTTCTAAGATTCCAAAAGAAGGCCACAATTACCAGCTAATTTAGGGAGCTAGGGAATTTGACTTAGCTATTCATATTTGCAAGGCAAACATTTTACTGACTGAGCTATCTCCTAAGCCTTTGAGTCTGTTTCTCTTCTTATTTATTTTGCTGATTTTGTTTTTTCTTAAATACCAATAGCACAAAAACAGTTTCAAAGTGGCTTGTTTTAGTTTGGTTCCCATAATGGCCTTTTCTGTCTCTGAGAAGGCCACATCTTTATGAGTTATGATAAACTCAGGGCTGTCATCCTCCAAAGGTCCTTTATAGAAATGCCCAGACTTCATTTATATCTAGACTATTAAAAACAGATTTTATTCTCTGTTTGCATATTCACTTTTAGCCATACCATATTAAGATTATGTACTATGATTTCATATACTGATTTATTGCATTGCAGAATAGCAGGATGTCCTTTATATACATATAAGGCTTGTATATGGTGAGTGCTATATATATATATGTATATATATATAGTAACTATTGTGTATAATCTATAGGGACTGATGTATATAGTATATAGTGACTGCTGCTCTAGATTGCCTTTAATAGCTGATTTCAAAGAAGACAATGAAGTATAGATCAGACATGGGTAGAGATGAATCTGAAAGAAGATACCAGTCTTAACCTTTCTAATTCACTATAAGTCAGCTGGCAGGCACCCTTCCTTAACAGAACCCATTAAGAGCATATGATCAGCACTACGCTAATGCAGTGTAGCCCTAGCCCAAAGAACTATTGACTCCCTCTTTGTGGTGCAATATTGCAACCAAATATTTTTCTGTGTCTTTTGAGTTTGTTCTGTGGCCTGGGACATCAAAAGCTCTTCTTTCTCCAGTGTAGCCCACTGACAATCTTAATTGATTTTTGTGATTCTCATTAGTTTAAATGCTATTTTTATTTTCTTTGTTCAAACAAGTTGTAGTCAAATTCTCAAAAATCTATAGCAATAGGTATTTGAAAAACTTAATTACATAAATGGCTGCTAAATAAAATGATGGTCCAGAAGCATTTGTTTAGTTACTATAATTAAATTGATCTTATTTATCTCTACAGGAAGTGTGTACCGATCTGTAACTAATTGGAATCATTTGATAAATACACTACCACCCAGGATATTACAAGGATGAAGAGACATAACATGGAACCATTTTTTAATAATTTTTATTTTTGAGATAATAATTATATCTTTTATCTTATTACTTTCCTCCATCCAAACCGTCCAATATACCTTCTTTTCTCTTCTTTAAATTCATAGCCTCCTTTAAATTAATTATTGTTACAAACAGATGTGTGTATATATATAAAGCAGGAAAAGGACAGCAATAGACACACTAAGAAGAATAGGAGCATTTTTAAAACCTAAAAATATGTACTGAGAAGCAAAGGAGATTGTTCATTAGGTAAAGAGCTTACCAAGTAAGCACAAACAATTGAGTTCTAATTGCCAGCACCCATAACCAAGAGTCAAGTATAGCAGCATGCTTGGAGGCAGACACAGGTGGACCTCAGGGACTCACTAGGCACCCAGTCTAACCAAATTGCTGAGCTTCAGGTTCAGTCTTAAAAACCAATGTGCACAAGCTACAAGTTGATTCAGAGTGTT
Organism: Sigmodon hispidus; assembly: GCA_004025045.1. NCBI lineage: Eukaryota > Metazoa > Chordata > Mammalia > Rodentia > Cricetidae > Sigmodon > Sigmodon hispidus. The sequence continues at coordinate 3,459 of PVIH01006058.1, forward strand.
CAAGTGCTTGCCAAGGACTCTGGCAATCTGAGTTCGATCACCTAGAGTGATAAGATGAAAGGAGAGAACCAACCACAGCAAGTTTTCTACTGACCTCACATGTACTCTATGTCATGTGCACATCAAATTTACATGCACATTGTACATGCACACATGAATGTACATACACACACAGAATTTCATATTTGTTTCCATAGATGTACAGTAGGAATATAAGTAAAAAAGCTGCAAAACTTTAGCTCTGACCTTGGTAGTTGAAAAGGTAAAGTTTACAAAAAATTATTTCTCTCTTTGAATACTATCATCATCTCTAATAAGAGAACATCACAAGGATGTTTCAAATTGTACCCTAGCCAAGACTGTACAGAGATTATTTCATGTATGAAAACATGGATCCTTCTCCTCTGTCTGGTCATATCTGCTGTTTATGAAGATATTTATCCTGACAAGTCCTCCTGTATCTACCATTGTCCTTCCCACTGGGGAGTCCAGTACTTTGCATGAATTCCCAATAGTAACCCTTCAACAGCAACGCTCATATTACTAATTGTTGTTTTTAACACAGACAGATTTTGCTGCCTCCAAGCATCTTTGTGTGCCTAAGACTTGAATCTCTTTTTGCTGAAGACATACCATTGTCTCCTCTTTTTTTCCTGTTTTTTTTTTTATTTATGTATCTATTATTTTACATCATGCGCCCCATCAAACTCTGTTATCATGTCTCTCAGGTTCATACCCACTCTTATGATCTCCCATTTACAAAAATGCCAATTTATGCTGCTCATTTACTTAGAGGAGCATAATTAAACTCCCTGTGGTCAAATTCTTAAAAAAACAAGTCTTCTTCCTCCATACCTCTGCCAGAGGCAATCAATGCAGAAGTGAGGAACTGTGTCATTTAGCTATGTTCTAGCCTTGAGCTCTTTTATACAATGACATCTTTTTTTTTAAGCCTACTAAAGAGTATGTACATCCCCTGCTTCTCTCAATACCTCGCTCAAGAGGATATTCCCCAATTCCATCCATTTGCCTGCAAATTTTAGAATATCATTTTTTTTCTTACTGCTTAGTAGTACTTGATTGCGTAGATGTCCCACAGTTTGTTAATCCATTCTTCAGTTGAGCGGCATCTAGGTTGTTTCCAGGTTCTTCCCATTATGAATAATGCTGCTATGAACATAGTTGAGCTAATGCTTTTGGGGTACGAATGTGCGTCTTTAGGGTATATGGCTAAAAATGGTATTGCTGGATCCTAGGGGATAGTGATTCTCAGTTTTCTGAGAAACCTCCATACTGCATTCCAGAGTGGCTGAACAAGTTTAAACTCGCACCAACAATAGAGGAGTGTTTCCCTCACTCCGCATCCTCTCCAGCATAGAGAGTCATCTGTGTTTTTGACCTTAGCCATTTTGACAGGTGTAAGGTGGTATCTCAAAGTTGTTTTGATTTGCATTTCTCTAATGGCTAAAGATGGTGAACACTTATTCATGTGCCTTTCAGCCATTTGTAATTCTGCTGAAAAATCCCTTTTTAGTTCTGAACCCCATTTTTTAATTGGGTTATTAAGAGTTTTGGGCTCTTGATTCTTGAGATCTCTGTATATTTTAGAGATCAATCCTCTGTCACTTGTAGATTTGGTAAAAATCTTTTCCGATTCTGTAGGCTGTTGTTTTGTCTTATTGACTATGTCCTTGTCCTTACAGAAGCTTCCCAGTTTCAGGAGGTCCCACTCACTGATTGTTATTCTTAGTGTCTGTGCTACTGGTGTTATATTTAGGAAGTGGTCACCTGTGCCAAGGCATTAGAGGGTATTTCCTTCTTTCTTTTCTATCAGGTTCAGTGCAGCTGGGTTTATGTTGAGTTCTTCGATCCACTTGGATTTGTGTTTTGTGCAGGTTGATAGGTTTGGATCTACTTGCATTTTTCTACACACTACCATCCATCTATGCCAACACCATTTGTTGAAGATGCTATCTTTCTTCCACTGAATATTCTTGGCCTCTTTGTCAAAAATCAGGTGTTCATAGGTATGTGGATGAATGACAGGGTCTTCAATAGGATTCCATTGATCTACATGTCTGTTTTCATGCCAGTACCTCGCTGTTTTTATTACTATAGTTCTATAGTACAATTTGAAGTCACGGAAAGTGATGCCTCCTGAGGTTCTTTTGTTGAGCAAAACTCTTTTGGCAATCTTGGCTTTCCTGATATTCCAAATGAAACTGAGTATTGTTCTTTCAAGGTCTGTGAAAAATTGTGTTGGGATTTTTTCTTGAATCTGTAGATTGCTTTTGGTAAGATTGCCATTTTGACTACATAAATCCTACCTATCCAGGAACATGAGAGATCTTTTCATATTCTTATATTCTCTTCAATTTCTTTCTTCAGAGATTTAAAGTTTTTGTCAAACAGATCTGATACTTCTTTGGTTACAGTTACACTGAGGTATTTAATGCTATTTGCGCTATTATAAAAGGTGATGTTTTCTTTTTCAGCCCTTTTATCTTTAGTTTATAGGAGGGCTACTGATCTGTTTGAGTTAATCATGTATCCTGCTACATTACTGAAGGTGTTTATCAGCTTTTGAAGTTCCCTGGTAGAATTTTGTGGGTCACTTATGTATACAATCATATCATCAGCAAATAGAGATAGTTTCACTTCTTCTTTTCCAATTTGTATCCCCTTTATCTCCTTTCATTCTTTTATTGCTTTATCTAAAACTTTGAGGACTATATTGAATAGATAAGGGTAGGGGTATAGCCTTGTCTAGTTCCTGATTTTAGAGGGGTTGCTTTAAGTTTCTTTCAATTTCATTTGATGATGGCCATTGGCTTTTTGTAAATCGCTTTTATTATGTTTAAATATTTTCCCTGTATTCCTGAGCTCTCCAGGACTTTTATCATAAAGGAGCATTGGATTTTGTCAAAGGCTTTTTCAGCATCCAAGGAGATGATCATGTAGTTTTTTTTCCTTCTCCTCTCTTAAGAATTAATATTGAGCTTGTCTATTACCTGGTCATAGGAGTAAGCCTCAGGAATGTAGGTTCTTAAGCTCTGCTAAAGAGAAAAGGAAAAAAAAATGTTTCTTTGTTTAACTAAAGGTTTTGTTCCTAGAATCCCTATTCCCTAGTGCAGTTGCTGTAAGCTGCCAAGAGGTGCACATGTTTGTGTTCTCACTGAGAAACTTTTTTTCTTCTTTTCTGCCTTTCTCTATTGGATGTTGGCCTGAGCCTAAGAAAGTGTTCCCTGGTCTCAGTCTTTCTCATTTTTCCCATGAATCTTCCCTTTCCACCATGTGGCCACCTGCCAATATATGGCTAATCTCCATTTCTGCTTAACTCAAACAGAATGGCCTTTTCTCTCCCTTTATCTTTTCCATTTTCCTTCTCTGAGCAGCTGCTGAGACTTTTCAGCTTTGCTACCTTGGGAATTTCTTTTATTAAAGCCTCTTTACTAATGTAATATTTTTATTGATTATTTGGGAAATTCATACAAATTCTTTGAGCTTCTAATTAAATCCATTCTTAAATTATTCTATTAAGGAGGTTAAGAACCCTAAGAAGAGATTTTGATTTTCCTGGTATCTGGTGGCCACAATGAGATTCCTCCAAACTTTCAGTAATACTACATGTGTGTCTGCTCATGGATTCATTTGTATATACAATCATGTGTGTACAAAAAGGTCAGAAGTCAATGGTGGATATCTTATGCAGTTACTCTTCACTTGAGATAGGGTCCTTCACTAAACTTACAGCCACACTGTCAAACACACTTGTTTTTTAATATAAGTTCTAGCAATCAAGCTCAGGTCCTTAGGCCTCCCTGGCAAGCACACTACTGAAAGCTATCTTCCAAGCCCTACTAACAACTTCCTTTTCATCTTTTTTAGGAACCCAGTTTCTCCACAGCAGAATATGCTGCGATTTTTCTATAAGTCTCTTCCTGTGCTAATCTAGAATATCCAGAAAGCACACAAGGTCACATCTTATGTACTGAGTGAATCTCTTTGGTTTGAGTTTTATTTGTATTGCTGAGGCTGATATTCCCATAGTCTACTGGATTTTCTCAATTCAGCATTTTATTAACTATGAGAAATTTCAACATTGATAGTCATTAATTGTGTACTTTTGTGTGTGTGTGTGTGTACATGTGTGTGCATGTGAAAGGCAGAGGTCAGCCTTGACTGTCACTCTTCAGTCACCATCTAACTTGTCTTTGGAGAAATTTGCATAGAATTCACTAGACAGGCTTGCATGTTCATTTAGGATTCAAAGCTCTTCCTGTCTGTAGTACTCTGTGCTCAGATTACAAGCATGTGCCACCAGCCATGGCTTTTCTTAGATTCTGAGTTGAACTCACATCCTTGTGCTTGCACAGTAAAATATTTGTATGCAAAGCTACCTCCCCAGCCCAATGGACCATTTAGAAACAAAGAAAATTTTGTGTACTCCAGGGATTTGTGAGCTAATAGGGCAGACCAAAGTATGAACTGAAGGATTAACAACTACAGTGACAGGGCAATAGGAGTATCTGATAACATTTACTAAGGAATCAATTGGCTGGAGAAGCCAGTGTATAGAAGCCTGGTCTCTTAGATTTTTGATTATTTATTGCTCTCACTAGTGCTGGCCAGGAGCAAGGCCTGAATCTAAGATAGCCCCTGCCCTGCGGCTTAGACTCAGCCAAATTTTGTGAAAACAGCCCCACGTTGGGCACCAGATATATTAAAATTTAATTTATCACTATGTTTATATTAAGATAATATTTATTATTTTAAAGCCACTTATGATGTAAAAAATATTAAAAAAAACAATACACAAGAGAGGTCCAAACTAAACAGTCTTTTTTAACCATGTCACAGTTTAAAAAAGGGCCTGGCTCTTTTTTTTTTTTTTTTTTTTTTTTTTTTTTTTTTTTTTTTTTTTTTTTTTTTTTTTTTTTTTTTTTTTTTTTTTTTTTTTTTTTTTAAGGCTCTTTTTAGTTGACTATGTTCTGCCCGCCTCCAGCTTCTTGACATCATCAAAATTTATTTAGATAGCTTTTTGTTTCCTACTACAGGGACTGAATCAGGAACACAAATTCCCTGAAGTATCCCAGTGCAGGGACATTTATTCTTTCTATATCTGTAGCATGGCTAAAGGTTTACTCACTCCCAAGGTCACATGAGTGAACTTGCCCAACTATAGTTTTAAGTGCCTTCCAGGCCAGATGTTCTATTCTCCCTCCCCCACCCTTTTGGTTTGGTTTTATGATATATGGTGTTACTATGTGGCATTGGCTGACCTGGGGTTTTTTTTGTAGATAAAGTTAGCTTCAAGCTTACCAATGCCTGCTGATTTCACCTTAATGGGCCTTGATTACTGCTCTAATAACCAAGCCCTCTGAAGATGAGCTGGCATCTTTGGTATTTAGAAAAAAATGAAGTTACACAGGGGCACAAAGACATATCTGACTTTTAACAAAAAAATAAATAGATTCCTTTTCTTTAGGGTCTTGGTCTTTTAAAGGTCTAAGGTAATTTTTATCTCACAAATGTCAGAATATATAACAAAATCTGCCAGTGAGTACGACTATGCCCTGTGTTCTGTTCTATTCTCAAAATACACTGTAAGTACATTTTTGTTCATTCCAAGTCTCATGTCAAATGTCTTTTGGGGGCATGGTAATTTAAATTTATGCAGGAAATGGAATACTGGAAATGTAAAGTGTGTTTGACCTAATTTGACACAATTCAACTGAAGTTTCAACAATAATTTAAACTCATAATGGAAATAATTAAGCACACAAGTGAATACACATTCAACACAACAAAGACAATGATAAAATAAAAGCTTTGTGATGGTAGTACATAACTTTAATGCCAACACTCTGGAGAGGGGCAGAGGAAGGTGGATTTCTATTAGCTCCAGGCCAGCCTGATCTACAGGGCAAGTTCCAGGACAACCAGGGCTACAGAAAGAAACTGTCTTGAAAAGCCAACCAACCAACCAACCAACCAACCAACTAACCAACCAACCAACCAACTAACCAACCAACCAACCAACTAAACAAAAACACAAAATGAGATGGTGAAACAAAATAAAAAAGCAAGCACAGGAAATAAGAGTAAGAAAAGGTTGAAGGATTTAGACTGCGTAGCTGAAAGCCAGAAAGAAAGTAGCAGATCTGCAGAGATGAATCTTTAGATAGAAATAGCAGAGCCTGAGACAGGAAACACAGTTCAACATGTAACTGTGCATTTGCCATCAAGGACAAAATTTAAATCCCCATCAAACACACTAAAATCAGAGAGTCTTCCTGCTCTGCATTGTCATGGGCTTATACAGTGGAAAAACAACAGAGGACCCCATGTCAAACAATGAGAAAGATGAGGATGGACACTTGAGGTTATCCTCTGACCTCTATAGGGAAACCTTGGAGTACTGTGCTGGCTAGATTTTTGCCAACTGGACCCAAGCTAGAGTCATCTGAGGGGAGGAAACTTGAGTTGTGAGAATGCCTCCATAAGACTGGTCGGTAAGCAATCTTGCAGGGCATTTTCTTGAATAATGTTTGACATGGGCAGCTCACTGTGGGTGGTGTTAGTATTTTGCATGTGGAAGAACATATTGACATGCTAGCATGCTGCCAAGAAGCCATATTAGGTTTATTAAAAGTACGGGTGGGGGAGGGGAAGAGAAAGAAAGCGAGAGAAAGGAGAATAGAGAACAGAGAAGGAGGAAAAGAGTCTCCCCTGTGGTTGGGGCTCTTCAAAGGGAAACCATGCAGACACACCCTAGATGTGACATGAGAGTCTCATCAGAGCCTCTGCAGGTGGAGGCGTGGCCACAAAAACTAACAGGTGGTGCTATTTAAAGGCAGGTGATATTAAATAGTATAATAAAGCAGTCAGGAAAAGCCACGAGGTGTGAGACAGTAAGCAATATTTCTTCATGGCCTCTGCATCAGTTCTTGACTACAGGTTCCTGCCTAAAGATCCTGCCCTGACTTCTCTGGATGGTGAAGTACTAGCTCAAGATGAAGTAAACCTTTTCCTCCCAAAGTTGCTTTTGGTCATGATTTCTTATCACAGCAACAGAAACCCTGGCTAAGACATGGAGCACACCAATATGAAAAATGTAAACATATGCATTGTGTGTGTGGCACACTCAGTACATATATACACACATAAGTTCAATCTTAGAAGCAACAAATTTTCATTGCAAAATTATCGCAAATATATAAAAACTGCAGATGACATCCAGTTCTGTAAGTGCAGTTAAAGATGTGAGTTTTATGAAAAATACAGCTCTGTCTGACAATATAAAAGATCACAAGGCCCTCATCAACCACTGTGAGGCTTTGATCACCTACCTAGCATGCAGTAGAAGCTGCTAACATCTCTCAGCTAGGACTTTTCCATCAGACTCTCTCCTAAGAAGGCCAGTGGCTTCTACCTCAAGGGGCAATCCAGGAACTATGAAGATGGTGGACACTGCTGTTTAACTGTCTACTGTTGGCTCCTATGTGGGTTGCCTTGTCTTCTTCTCCATTATGGTAGTTTCTTCCTGAACTGTGAACCAGACACAGCCTTTTTACCTTTAACTTTTTTGTTGTGTATTTTGTAACTATGATGAGAAAATTAACTAAGACGAGCATGTGTATCTGAACAACATGAAGGGTCTATGGTGGGATTACTTTAGAAGTAACCAGAAATGGTAAAGTCACTTTCCCAAAGCAGCACAAGAACTAAGTTATGTTCATACTGCCATCACTTATCCAGTTCATTTCTAGGGTTCATGTTCTCTGTGAAATATTTACAGTATTATTTAGTGTGTGTGTGTGTGTGTGTGTGTGTGTGTGTGTGTGTGTGTGTGTACTATACAATAAATGTGAAGGGTAGAGGAGAACATGCAGCAGCCTGATTTCTTCATCCACCAAGTAGGTACCAGGGATTGAAGTGATGCCATCAGGCTTAGCAGAAAATGTCATCACTCACTTCTTCAGTGTTCTCAGAAGTTAGATAAAAGCTCATATGCTGTCTGAGTGTTATTTTTCTTTCATGCTTATGAGAAAACAACAGTGGCAACTTCTTTCATGTGTTTGTCCTCCTTTGAGTGCAAGTATGTTTGGAGACGGCCACTCATACTAGTTGACATTCACATTTGTGATGCATACCTTAGTGCACTACATAGATTCTGAAGGTCATGTTTTTCCAGGCTTGTGCTTTACCAATGGAGATATCAGGTTTTAGCAAGAATATACAATGCTTGTGTTCAGTGTTTAGGACACAAACCATGGCACTCTCATTTACCTCTCTTTCAGAAAGTGTAGATGGATACTAGAGAGAATTTTACAAATACAAGTATAACCTTGAATTCACTCCAAAGTATAAAAAATTGCAACTCTCTCAGGCTTCAGATCTTGACTGGTAATGAACTGTTTGAAGCTCTCCTCACAAGTTGATCATGACAAGTGGTAGCTTCACATTCCTGTGATGGGACATTAGTCACAGGGCAGAAGTCAGCTAAAGTGACAAAGCTTGTACTCTATCTTGAATGATGTTAGGAGCCATTCAAGTGTTTTAAGCATGGTTAGGTGACATAATTCAATGCACACATGCTGCTTTGAACTACAGGGTTTTGTATAAAGTATCAAATATAAATTTCTATGACTAAGACGGTTACTGTGTCATTTACGTTATCAGGTTTTATTCTTCCAAATCTATTAGTGTTGATTTAGTGAGTTTAATATTTAGCAAGCCCACAGTTCTGTTAATTCTCCAAATTATGTGAGCTCTGTGACCTTTTTCTGTTCCTGCTCCAGTGTGAGCATGCAAGGTCCTCTGTGCCTGCCCTTTCCTGTAAGCATGAGAACACAAGCTGATGGTCTTATCCGTCTCTGTCTTTCAGTGAAGCTATACTTGATGACATACATTCATAAATTAGACAACAATGGTTAGATGAAGATGGATTGAACCTGGATAGAATATTATATCAGTTACTTTCCTAAGCTTGGCATATATAAATGTAAGAGAATGTCCCTTTTTGCTGGAGGATATCTCAGTTGGTAAAGTGCTTACTTTGCAAGAATGAGGACCTGAGTATGTTCCCCAGAACTTGTGAAATCAGGCATGGTGTGCACATTTGTGATCCTCATGTTGAGGTGTTAACAGGTAGATTATTATGGCTCACTGGCCAGACACGCTAGCCAAATACACAAGGAGAAAACAAAGAGTGAGTAGAAAGAAGTAACCTCTGAAGCTGACTATTGGCATCATATTCAAGTGCAAAAATACATGTACACACACGCGAACACACACACACACACACACACACACACACACACACACACCACATTAGTGTCCTCATATTTTATTGTTAAAAATACTTAACAGCATATGTGAATTTTAAATTCACCAGCTAAATATATGTTAAACCCTGGTACCTTTTAGAAATATGCTAGATTATGTTGTGCAGTGACACATGATAAGCAGTCATGATTCGTAGAGGTTATTTCACACATCCTAGAAGATAGACCAGTGTGTTGATAATCCTAGTTTAGTCCACTGTGGGGACATAGTGGCAGAATGTAAGTCACCAAAGACAAGGGACAGGTAGGAGGGGAGACTTCAGGATATATGGACCTCTGAGACAGACTTAGAAGAATGAGTGAATGAATAGTAAAAGTCATGGTATGTGATGGTTATCTTTAACTGTCAACTTGACACAACCTGAGTCTCCTGAGAAGAGAGTTTTCAGAAGGGATTGTCTATACTGGATTGGTCTGAGGACATGTTTGTAGGAAATTGTCTTAATTAAGTTGATTAGTGTGGGAGGCCATAGCCCACTAGGGATGGCACCATTCTCTCGACAGGGGATACTTGTTTTAGTTAGGTTTCCATTGCTATGATAAATACCATACAAAAAGAGCTTATTTCAGGTTATAGTGATATTTCATCATGAAACATAGTCAGGAAAGAAATGCAAGACAGGAACCTAGAATCAAGACCTGAAGAAAAGCAAGGGAGTCATACTGTTTACTGTCTTGTTCCCAAGGCTTGCTGATTTTTTATGCCACACAGGACAACATTTTGAGAAGTTGCTATAACTTCATTTAGCTGCACCCTTCCACATCAGTCATCAGTAAATGAAATGCCCAAGAGGCTTGCCTACAATCCAGGCACGAGGATCATTTTCTCCATTGAGATTATGTTTTCTAAAGTAACTCTGTGTCCAGTTGACAAGAGCCCAACCAGCATAGTTTTGAACTATTTGAATGGAGAAATCAGGCAGTGTATAAGCAAGGCAACTGGTTGACAAATGTGCCTTATTTCTTGTGCCTTTGGCTGTGAAAGTGATATAACTAGCTGCTTCAAGTACCTGCAACTGTGATTTCCCCACAATGATAGACTAAAACTTCAACCTTTGAACTAAAAGAAGCACTTTGCTATCTCATCAAAGTATTTTTATCATAGCAACAGAAAGTAAACTAAAATAAGGAAGGAGTCTATGCAGTCCCAGAACCCCAGACCTGTACAAAAAGGGAAAGGAAGAAGCATGAGAGGTATGCTTGAGTGTGAGCTACTGAGCCCTGCAGAGAGATATTCAGAGCCAAGTAAAGCTTGTCTTTCTCTTTTTCCAGCCATCTATGAGCAATCCTGTGAGGTGTACAGACACCTAGGGAAAACGGCTGGCTTCTTCTATGTCGACTCTGATGGCAGTGGGCCTCTGGAACCTCTCCAGGTGTACTGCAATATTACTGGTAAGGACTATGTTTTTCAAGCAAGATTAACCTGGGACACTGTTGGTATGAGATGGAAAAGGGACTTTCTAGATAGAGACACCTGAGTGAACAAAATCTTACAGGATTAGCTTCAGTAGAGGAAGGATGTTATCTTAAAAATATTAAGCATTAGCTTAGGCATTTTCAAGAAATAGTATAGAGGAAACTTGGTAATTATTGTGACACTATTCCCTGAAACAAAAATGGATCACCCACAGTTCTATGCTGGTCTTGTCGAAGTAATCTTCTTCACTTTTAAAATTCAAAAACATTAAGAAAATGGGATAAGAACAGAATAAATAAACAAAAGACAAGGCATAAAAGTAAGTGGGAAGCTCTAGTTCATAAAGGGGAATTCATGACGAGATAGTTCTGTGGACTGTGTATCTGGGTGAGTCCCACATGGTTCATCAGTGAAATGGGAATGAGATTACTACACCAAGTAGTTATTAGGATAATAGTTAATCAGGTGTGTTGGAGTAGTAAGAGAGGTCCTAAAGTAGCCTTCACCTCAAAAGGGGAAAGAGATAGCTTTATTATAGAACCAAACAGAAGTGACTAACTGTGACCTGGAAATATGAATATAAATGCTACAAATTCCATGATCCATTAGGCTAATAATTCATGATGACTTATTGCAAATCAAGATAGTTTCCTATATACTAGTAAAACATCAGGTGGAAAGATGTTATAAAAGCTGAACACCTCTGCTCTGAGGCTCACATGTTGTCTGACAACTCTCTTAGAATTTAGGCTCATAAAATACAGGGGCTACTTTATATATTTCAAAAGTACTTGCCATAAAGTTACATGAATGTTATACACAGAGCTGGACAATAAGTTACTGTTCAATAGGCCAACATTTCGCAAGGTAAATGTGCAATGGATCTGCAACATTTTGACTTGTCTCCAATCCCCAAAGTTCCAATTAAATAACATTCTACAATATCCTATATAGGTGTAGCCTCTTTTACTAGGAATTGTAGTTCTCTTGCAAATCATCATCATCATCATAATTATTTTCTTCTTTATCAAGGCAGTGAGTGTTTTCTATAGATTACCCTGAGAGCATATAACTTTTTTAAATAAAGTAATTGCATAGGTTTAGAAATGGAGTTTGAAACTGAACAGTTAAAAGCCCTTGCTACCAAGTCTGATAAGGTGAGATTTACCTGCATCCTGCGTGGTGGAAGAAAAGAATTGACTCCATCATGATTGCCACTTGTCCTCTGGTTTTTACAGATTCATATTCATAAAATGTGCCCTCCTTACAAGTAAAATAAATGGTTAAAAGTGGCATTTTATGGTTGTTTTATATTACAATCCCAAACATTGATGTGATAGGTTTTTAGGCATTTAGCTTTGCCAATAGTTCTACTATGACGGACACTCATTAATTGGTCTCTCTCTCTTTCTCTCTCTCGCTCTCTATCCCTCTCTCTCTCTCCTTCACATAACCATTCACAGTTTATTTCAAGCCTTGTTTTTCAGAGATGACAGTTTCATCATGTAATAAGGCAGCATAGTCAGGGTATATATTGGAGTATATACACTCCAAGATCCACTTCAGTGAAGGAACTTACTTATACAGCTCTTTCTAGACAGTGTCCAAGGCACTAAGGATATGCAAGGAGATGACCCTATGGCTCTTCATGTGACAGTAAACTCAGAAAAACATCCAAGGGATGCTATAGGCATATTTACTCATTTATCCACCTGAATTCAAAGAACCAGACACTGGGCACAGAACGTGCTAGCATTTTGTTCTTGTTGTGGGTGTTCTCCATTTGTTGTTGTTAGTTTGTTTGTTTCCTTCTATATCACTTCATCTAGTGCAGAGTGTCTGCATGCTAGCTACTTTGTGTTTGCCTTAGAACAGGAACAGACTTTGTGTTCTTTACTGTCCTTGGTTGTTGTTACCCAGTACTAATCAACAACCTACTCTAGGACTGGGCTTGTTAATGTGTCTCGGTTCATTTTAAAACATATCTCACAGATATGTTCTCAGTTAAAACAAAATAAAACAGAATTCTAGGCTAGTCTGGGAAATTCTAATTCACTAAATGTATTTGTACCAAGATTACTAAGGTATTTAGATGCAAATTCCCTCTGGTTTTTGCTTTCCAAAACAGGTATTTTGACCACAAGAGAAGGTCAAGGAGACAAATTTTACTTGCTGAATAAAGGGTGTCACCTATATCCAAGAGCTGTGGAATGTGCCAAATACTGAGCTCAGACATTTCAGTTTAATTGGAAGTTACAAATATCACTCTGTTAATTTTACCAGGAAAAAACTAAGAAAATAGCTGTAAATCAATACACAATATTATATGAAAGAATGAGCATATGAAAACATCATGACTTGTTCCAGGTAGCACACCAAGCAGCTACCCACCCAGCTGGGACCATGAATGCTCTCCAGTCATTATAATGGACCTAAAACATTAAGTGGAAGCTATATTTTATATATGTTTATCTTAATCAATATTTTGATTTTTGCTATAAAATTAATACATGCTTATTAATAAAATTTTATTTTTTACTTTTTAAATTTTTTCCTTTTTTATTATGAGTAAAGTCTCATTTTTTATCCATGCATCCTCTTGTTCCAACTCCCTTCCCCCTCCCACCCTCCCAGTCATTGTCTAATCCCCATCTCCTTATCTGCTCCCCAGCAAGGGCAAGAGGTCCCAAGATCCCAAGGTGGCTTAGTTCAGCATCCACTCCAGGATGATCTGCTTTCCTCACCTCAACATCAAGACTGGGTCAGGTGTTCCTCTGGAGGAAATGGGCTCCAAGGTGCTGGTCCAAGGAGTTTCAGATCCCAAGCTATTCAATGTTTGTGGTTTGTTTGCATCTTGAGAATACTTTGGTTTTTGTTTAAAGTCCACTAATGAGTGAGTACATCCCTGCTTATCTTTCTGGGTTGGTGATACCTCACTCAGGAGGATATTCTCCAGATACAAATTTGCCTGCAAATTTTAAAATACCATTTTTTTCTTACTGCTGAGTAAACCCCATGTGGAGATATACCACGGTAGTTAATCCACTCTTAAGTTGATGGGCATTTAGGTTGTTTCCAGGTGCTTGCTATTAAAAATAATGCTGCTATGAACATAGTTGAGTTAATGCCTTTGGGGTGCAAATGTGCATCTTTAGGGTATATGCCCAGTAGAGGTATTGCTAAATCCTTAGAGAGACTGAGTCCCACTTTTCTGAGAAACCGCCATACTACATTCCAGAGTGGCTAAACAAGCTTATACTCCCACCAACAATGAAGGAGTATTCCCCTTACTCTTCAACCTCTCCAGCATAGGCTGTCACCTATGTCTTTTATCATAGCCATTCTGACAGGTATAAGGTTTTGATTTGCATTTCTCTGATGGCTAAAGATGTCAAGCACTTTTTTCATGTGTTTTTCAGTCATTTGTAATTCTTCTGTTGACAAGTCCCTTTTTAGTCATGAACCCCATTTTTTGATTTGGTTATTCAAGGTTTTGGGTTCTTTTCTCTTGAGTTCTCTATATATTTAAGAGATTAGTCCTCTCTCATTTGTAGGGTTGGTGAAAAGCTTTTTCTATTCTGTAGGCTGTCATTTTGTCCTATTGACTATGTCCTTGGCTTTACAGAAGCTTCTCAATTCAGGAGGTCCCACATATTGGTTGTTCTTGTGTCCTCTGTACTACTGGTGTCAACTGTGCCAATGTGGTGGGGGGTATTTCGCACTTTCTTTTTAATAAGTTCAGTATGAGTGGGTTTATGTTGAGGTCTTTAATCCCTTTGGATTTGAGTTTTGTGCAGGGTGATAGGCTTGGATCTATTTGAGTTTTTCTACACACTACCACCCAGCTATGCCAACATCATTTGTTAAAGATAGTATCATGTTTCCGTGGAATATTTTGGGCCTCTTTGTGAAAGATCAGGTATTCATAGATTTTTGGGTGAATGTCAGGGTCTTCAATTTGATTCCATTAATCCATAAGTCTGTTTTTATGATAGTACCAGGCTGTTTTTATTACTGTAGCTCTATAGTATTACTTAAAGTTGGGGATGGTGATGCCTCCTGGGATTCTTTTGTTGAACAAAATTGTTTTGACAATCCTGGCTTCTATGTTATTCCAAATAAAATCGAGTATTTTTCTTTCAAGGTCCATAAAATACCGTGTTGAGATTTTGATGGGCAGTGCATTGAGTCTGTAGATTGCTTTTGGTAGAATTGCCATTTTTACTATGTTAATCCTACCTATTCAAGAACATGGAAGATTTTTCCATTTCCAGATATACTCTTCAATTTATTTCTTCAGTGATTTAAAGTTTTTGTCAAATAGATCTGTTACTTCTTTGATTAGAGTTACTTCAAGATATTTAATGCTATTTGCAGCTATTATAAAGGGTGATGATTCCCTTATTTCTTTTTCAGTCCTTTTATCTTTAATGTATAGGAAGGCTACTGACTTCTTTGAGTTAATCTTGTATCCTACTACATTACTGAAGGTATTTATCAGCTGTAGAAGTTTCTTGGAATAATTTTGTGGATCAGTTCTGTATACCATCATATATCTGCAAATAGAGATACTTTTACTTCTTCTTTTCAAATTTGTGTCCACTTAATCTCTTTTCATTCTCTTATTGCTTTAGCTAAAACTTCAATAACTATATTGAATAGGTAATGGGAGAGAGGATAGACTTGTCTAGTTCCTAATTTCAGTGGGATTGCTTTTAGTATTTATCCATTTAGTTTGATGTTGGCTGTTTTCTTCTTGTACATTGCCTTTATTATATTTAGATATTTTCCCTATATTCCTGATCTCTCCAGGACTTTTATCATAAAGGAGTGTTGGATTTTGGCAAAGGCCTTTTCAGTGTCTAAGGATATGATCTTTTGGTGTTTTTTTTTTTTAAAACTCCAGTTTGTTTATATGATGTATGACATTTAGGGTTTTTTATATGTTGAACCATTCTTGCATATCTGAGATGAAGCCTACTTGATCATGGTGGATTATGTTTTTTATATGTTGTTTTATACGTTTTGCCAGAAGTTTGTTGAGAATTTAAGCATCAATATTCATGAGGAAAATTGGTCTGTAATTCTCCTTCTTTGTTGCATTTATGAGTGGTAATTGTGGCATCATATAAAGAGTTTGACAATATTCCTTCAGTTTCTACTGTGTGAAACAGTTTGAGGAGTATTAGTAGTAGCTCTTCTTTTAATGTCTTGTAGAATTCTGCACTGACGCCATCTGGACCTGAACTTTTTTTACTTGGGAGGCTTTTAATGAGAGCTTTAATTTCCTTTAGGGTTATAGGTCTGTTTAGGTACTTAATCTGATCTTCATTTAATTTAGGTAAGTGGTACCTGTCCAAAAAGCTACCTGTCCTTTTCTAGGTTTTCCATTTTTGTGACATATAGATTTTCAAAGTATGACCTGATACTTCTTTGGATTTTCTGAGAGTGTATTGTCCCTCTCTTCATTTCTGATTTTGTTGATTTAGATACTCTCTCTCTGCTTTTGGTTAATTTGGATAAGGGTTTATCTATCTTGTTGACATTCTCAAAGAACCAACTTTTTGATTTATTGATTCTTTTGTATTGTTCCTTTTGTTTCAATTGTTTTGATTTCAGCTCTTAGAGTGATTATTTCCTGCCATCTACTCCATGTAGGTGAGATTGCTTCTAATTACTGTAAGGTTTCCAGCTGTGCTGTTAGTTCTCTAATGTGGGATTTCTCCAGGTTTTTCATATAGGGATCTGTTGCTATAAATTTTCCTCTTAAGACTGCTCTCATTGTGTCTCATAAGTTTGGGTATATTGTGAATTCATTTTTGTTATATTTAAGAAGACTTTGATTTCTTTCTTAATTTATTCCTTGACCCATAAGTGATTCAATTGAATGATGTTTAGCTTCTATGAGTTGGTAAGCTTTCTGTGATTTCTGATGTTGTTGAATTCCAACTTTAAGCCATTGTGGACTGATATGATACAAGGGATTATTGCCATTTTTTGTATCTTTTGATATTTGCTTTATGACCAATTATGTGGTCAATTTTAGAAAAAGTTCCATGTGTTGCTGAGAAATAGGTATATTTCTTTACGTGTGTGGAAGATTCTGTAAATAGCTATTAAATCCATTTGCATCATAACCTCTGTTAGACCACTTATTTCTCTGTTGAGTCTCTGATTGGTTGACCTCTCCAAGGGTGTATATGGGGTATTGAAGTCTCTCACCATTACAATGTGAGATTTGATGTGGTATTTGTGCTTTAGTAGCATTTCTGTTAGATAGATAGGTACCCTTATATTAGGGGCATAAATATTCAGGATTAAAATCTCCTCTTGATCATTTTATCCTGAGATAAATAAGTAATGTCCATCCTGGTCCTTTTTAATTGATTTTAGTTTGAAGTCTGCTTTTTCAATATTAACATGGCAACCCCAGCTTGTTTCTTGGGGCATTTGATTGGAATTTTTTTTTCCCAACCCTTTACTCTGAGCCTGTGTCTGTCTTTACAGTTGAAGTGTGTTTGTTGTATGCAGTAGAAGGATGGCTTCTGTTTTTGTATCCATCGTGTTAGTGTGTGTCTTTTTATAGGTGAGTTGAGTCCATTAATATTCAGGGATATTAGTGACCACTGATTAATATTTCCTGTTCTTTTTGGTAGTGGGTTGTATGTATTTTCTTTCTCTGGGTTTTTCTTCTGTGGGACTATTGATTGACTGTGGTTTCTTGGGTGTATCTGGGACCCTCTGATTGGAGTTTTTCCTCTAATGCTTTCTGAAGGGCCGGCTTTGTAGATGTGTTTGTTTAAGTCTGACTTCGTCATGAAATATATTGTTTAATCTAACTATGGTAATTGATAGTTTTCCTGGGTACAATAGTCAAGGTTGGCAGCCATGGTTTTTTAATGTCTGTATAACTTCTGACAAGGACCTTCTTGCTTTCAATGTTCCCATTGTTTCATCAGATTCTGATGGGTCTGTCTTTATAGGTAAGTTGGCCCTTTCCTTTCGCAGCTATTAAAATTTTTCTTTGTTCTGCAGTTTTTATGGTTTGATTACTATGTGGAGAGTGGACTTTTTTGGGGGGTCAAATCTATTTGTTGTCCTGTAAGCTTCCTGTATCTTTATAGGCATTTCCTTCTTTAGGTTGGGAAAGTTTTCTTCTATGATTTTATTGAATACATTATCTGTGCTTTTGAGCTGGTATTCTTGTCCTTCTTATACTCCTATTCTTCTCAGGTTTGGTCTTTTCATGGTGTCCCAGATTTCCTGAACATTTTGTGTTATGGCTTTTTTGTTTTTCATGTTTTCTTTGACAGATATATGTATTTCTGCTATTGAGTCTTCTACTCCAGAGATTCTCCATTCCATCTCCTGGATTGTGTTGGTTATGCTTGTATCTGTAGTTACAGCTCTTTTCTTCAGATTTTCTATTTTCATCTTTGCCTCATAGTTTGTCTTTTTTTATTACTTCTATTTCAGTTTTTAGTTCCTAGAATTTTTCTTTCATTTTTTGGTTTATTTTTTCTTGGTTTTCTTTCAAGGATTTGTTTATCTCTTCCAATTTTTTGTTTGTATTTTCTTCTATTTCTTTAAGGGAATTTTTTTTTATATCTTCTTTGAAGGCTTCAATGATCTTTATAAATGTGTTTTTGGTGTTGTTTCCTTCTGTTTCCTCTTCATTGCTGTATTCAGGTCTTGTAGTTGTAGAACCACCAGTTTCTTCTGGTGTTACCTTGTTGTTCTTTATATTGCTTTATGTATTCTTGCACTGGTGTGTGCCCATGGGGTCAGTGGTTCACAATTAGTCAGCTCATAGTCAGATGTGGCTAGAGGGCTTGTGTGTTGCCTGTCTGCTCTGAGCTAGGGGTCTGTTTGATCTTTGAGTCTGCTCTGGGTAGGAGACCATGTTTCCTCCACTCTGGACAGGCATCGAGTTGGAAGTCCTCAGTCCTTGTCTGATTCTGCATTTCACCCTGGAGACAGTGCTAAGCTGAAGAGAATATATGGCCTGTCTCTGACTCTGCTCTGGACCAACAATATTAACTGAAAGATAAATGTCCTCAGTATTGTGGAAGGACATCATACAATCAACCAGTGTCAGAGAAGTACAGTGGTATCCCACATAAGAAGGAATTGACAACATGTGTTGTGGACTTGAATTGCAAATTTGCACAGTTTCTAGCCTAACAACCTACCCTGAGGATTTTAATCATAATAAGCCTTCATAATCTCTATTTCCTATTCTCTCTCTCTCTCTCTCTCTCTCTCTCTCTCTCTCTGTCTCTCTCACACACACACAAACACACACACACACACATACATATAAGAACACAGAGCTCATTTAGTAGACTGACTAGCCTAGTGTATACCCTAAAGCTGAGCTGAGTTTCAATCCTGTGTTATGCTCTTACTTTGTGATACTTACTCACTGACACTTATCATACTTTATGAAAATCATTATTTATTGGTATATTTCTATAAATCCATAAATTTCTCATTAAAATATATGAGGTATGTTAGGGGAGGGCTTGGTGGGTACAGTACTTCCCATGTGTCTCAGTTAAATAAATAAATAAATAAAAACCCACAGTGACCAAAAAAATTTATAGAAGAAAATTTGTTTGGCTTTATACTTCCAGAAGACTATAGTTTATGATGGTGAAGCAAAGGCATGGTAGGCAGCATCATGAAGCTATGGAGTCACATCTTGAACTACAGGCAAAAAACTGAGAGAACAAACTAGGAATGGGGTATGGCTTTTGTTCCAACAAGGGAGTTTCTTCATTAGCCCACACCTTCTAAACCTATCAAACAGGGCCAACAACTGGGAACCAGGTATTTGTGTCCAGAGCCTGTGGACCCAAATAGGGCATAGGGCATTCTCATCCAAATCATCACACCAGGAACAAGAGGAATCTAAATTTGGATTGAGAAATTTATATAAGGGAATAGTGTCATATATTTGGAATCCCAGTACTCAGTGGAAATTACATTACTGCTACAATGACAGATAATGGAACATTAAGAGGGAGGGGCTTAGTGAAGAGTCTATAGGTCACTTAGGTACCACCCATGAGAGAGTTTTAGGGAATCCTCATGGAACCCTTGTAAGCTCTCACAAGATTGTTCTCATGAAAGTACAGGCTGATCTCTCTTAGTCTCTTTGGGTTTTTGTATCAGCACCTGATCTCTTTCCCTCAGTCTCTGCCAGAGTGGGCATGCAGCTGCTTTCAGGAACAAACCAGTGATCTAAATAAAACTGTTCACAGAGCCCCACAGGCAATCTGTTCAACAATGGAAAACAGATCAATGCAGATTGTGACAAATATTTAAGTCTACTTTTACACCTTCTTTAACAATTTCAGTGTCCTGAACATAATGAAATAATTGCCAAGTTCAAGCTCCATTTTCCCCTTTCTTTCTTATTCTGTTCCATTTTATGTATTGTATGTGTTAGACCCTTTAAACCTATAATAGTTTGGAGTTGTGGAAACATCTTCAGTATTCGGATCTAATTGGCCATGGCCCATTCTTAGAATGTGAAACTTCTGCTCTATGTCCAGGAGTGAAACATGCTCCTCTGTTCCTCATTTCCTTCCTATACTTTCTTCACTACCCAGATTTTCCCAATGCTTTTTCATCTTCAAACATAGGAGTGAAAAAGGTTTTGGATTTGTACTAGAGTTTAAATCCAAATGCTTGTACATTATATTTACACAACATTGGTCAAGTTATTTAATCATTTTAGATTTGGTTTCTTTGTAACAATGATAAAAGTGGTTGCCTTCAAATATTAATGTAAATCTCAGTATATATACTTAAACTGTTACTTCAGTCATCACTGTAACAAAATACCAGACAAAACTATTTAAGGAAGAAAGAATGTGTTTGGCTAACAGTTTGAAGATCCAGGCCATCCTGGTGGGGACAGGATAGCAGCAGAAACATGAGGCAGCTGGCTGCACTGCATCTGTGTGCAGGAAGCAGAGAGAGGTGGGTAATGGTGTTCTCTTTGCTCTCTTTGATGTATTCTTTCTATTCACGGTGGGACTCCAGAACACAGAATAGTGTCATCCATACTTAAGAATGGTCTTTCCACTCACCTTAATCTGCAAAGTCCTTTCTAGATGTCCCCAGAGTCCTTGGTGACTCTAGATCCTGCCATGGTGGCCGATAGTAGTAACCCTTTTACACATGAAATTCCAATTCTTATATACCAAGCAGTCCTGAAACAGTGAGCTGATGTCATAGAGAGATTGAATAACCAACCCTCACTTATGTTCACAGTTGTCTATAAAATTGAGAATTATGTATCCATTCTCACAATAAGAGATAAAACAATTAAGTCTTCTCATGTTCTAAATGACCATGCTGTTTCCAAGACTCTAGGAGTCTAGAAAAATATTTTTCCGAAAAAACAAAATACAAAACAAACAAAATCTTCTAATACGGATGAATGAAACATCATTAGAAGAATGAGAATTTCTGATCACATTTTACTTAGAAATCAGATTGTAGTTTGTGTATTTTCTAATCAAAACAGACAATTGAATGTCTATTAAAATATACCTATTTCCCAAATGTAAATTTTTTCTGTTGCTTAGTAAGTTCCATATTTATGTGCAAAATTGTTTGTGTAGAAAACTTACAAACTTACAAAACTTATTCTCTTTCTATCTTGATAGAGCCAATGCCAGTTTCACACATGTAGGGCAACAGATAAACATTACAGTGAATTTTTAGAAAATATTTGGATAAATTTCTAATCAAAACTTTTTTTTTTATTCTCATATAGTTCTAATCCATTATAAGCCACCTTTATAGTCTCCCAGTCTTACACACTGACTATTATGATGCTCCAATTATCTCTGCTTTGGCAGCAGATTCTATTATCATTGAAACTCATCAAAGCATGCATAATGGAGTAGGCAGCAAATGGTGACTGAGGTCTCTTCAATATTTCTAGCCATAATTGTGATTGCAGGCAATAGATTATCTTTCCATAGTGAGAAAGAACTGTGTCCACACAGTTTGACCTCAGTTGTTAGCCTTGCTTCCTGGAGTCAGAGCAGTGACTGTGGTTTACTCCTTGGGTTCTCACTTGTCTGTCAGGATAAGGTGAATGAAAGTCACTGAGAACATAAGAAGGAAAGACATTTATGGGCATTTCTTTCTCCTCATACTCTGAATGTGCTGCCAGGATTGATTGAACATATTCACTGAAAAACAAACTAAGTAGAACTCAATTGTTTGTGTCATGGTATTTGTAGTGCACTTTTGTGCTGGCATCTTCCTACTGACTTCATCCCCAAGCAATTTTCTTCCTTTCAACACACAGACACACATGAGTACACAGACACACCCACACACATATATATGCTGTCACACTCAAGTATACACATTCCTGTGAATAAACAGCTCACACATACACATACATAAAACACAGAAATCCAGGCACACATAGTTGTGAGTTCTGTGAAGGCACACTCAACAGAAAGAATGTGCTGTTTTTATTGCTCTACCAAAGACTGACACAAAAATGAGATATGCCAAATTCCCAGATATTTCATGAATTCTAAATGATCTTATAATAAAAACCTGGATCCAGGTATTGGGGCAAATGCTAAAAGATCAGAGAGATGGAAGAACAAGTCACAGCCACATCTCACCTTACCTACTTAGCCAAAAGAGAAAGATCCTGTCCCCACAAATTTTCAGACTGAATAGAGGAAGTAAAAGCAACCACAAGATAGAAATGGAAGAAAGGCCAACTCCTGCTGCCTTCCACCTTATATTCCTTTCCCTGCCCAGGCATATTACTTCCTTTCTCAAATTCCCTAGTGCTAGGATTAAAGGTGTGTGCACCACTGCTTTGCTCTGTTTCTCTTTCAGACTGAATTTGTCTCCTGTAGTTCAGTGTAGCCTTGAACTCACCTTTTGATCTCTGCCTCTGCCTCTTAAGCACTAAGATTGTAGGCATGCTTCTCCACTGCCTGGCCTCTATGGCTAACTCTGGCTGGTTCTGTCCTCTGATCTTTAAGCAGTTTTTATTTGATACACAATATGTCACCACACCCTAATTTCCTTTGCTTTCAATCATCAGTTGTTTAGTCATCACTGCACAATTGTTATTTTCTAGGTGCCAAGGAGACAGCAAGTAAGATACTTGCTTTACAAACATGAGAACATGTTTTGATCTCTGATACCTTTGTAAAAAAATAATAAAATAAAAAGTAAGAAAAAAAGAAAGGAAGAAGAAAGAAAGAAAAAGGAAGGAAGGAAGAAAGAAATCCAGCAATGCTGGCACCTGCTTATAATCTTATCAATGGGAAAACAGAGCCAAGTGAATTCCTGGGGCTTCCTAGCCGATCAGTCTAGTAAAATTAGCAAGGTATATGGCAGTGAGAGACTTAGCCTCAAATAAAAAGGTGGACAATGTATAACCTAAAAAATAATATTCAAGGTTGTTCTCTTGCATCTGCACACATGTGCATCTGTATTTGCACATGTATTCATATACTCCCACTCCGTACACAGTACTGTTGCCAAAACTATTTCTTGAGTTGAGACCATATATTGAATACATCAAGTACTTACCTGAGGAAGCATGTATCACTGAAGGAACTGCAATAATTTCTATTTAATAAATCCATTAATAATGCAAATGAGTAGGAGATATAGGCTAGCAACTACAGCTCTCTACAACTGAGTCTTTTTCTCTGTGTTCAGTGTTTTCTGTTACACAAGACCAAGATTCTATATTGATGTATATTCATATGTGTGGAGCTGCTGCTCTAGCAAGCGATCATGAGCCATGGGAATACAGAGACACATTTTATATTTGGGCTGGAAATGGCTCAACCTGCAATATTCCTGCTATGTAAGCACAGAAACAGAGTGTGGATCTTCACTATCCACATAAAAACCAGAGGAGGTGCCAATATGTAATATGAATTCTGGAGGGTAGATAAAAGCAGATCTCTGGAAATCACTGCTTTGTCAATATAACTGACAAATGAATCTAGATTCAGTGGGAGATTGTCTCATAAAACAGAATTGAATGCTATTAAGGAAAGAGTTCTCATCTGCCAATTGCTACCACACATACATATACATGTATGTACATACTGTCATATGTTAATGTATATGTACAGCCACACAGATAGATGATAGAAAGAATGACAGATAGGTAGATGTCATATAAAAGTCCCAACTTTGCTTCATATTGGCTAATACTGAAATATTTTCTATGACAAATCTAAAGTTCCAGTTAGTTCCAAACTGGGATACTTATAAGAGTAAGAGAACTCCTCAAGCTGCTGCTGGTGACAGGTTCAAATGCCTCTGTCCCCCACCACTGAATTATAGAATTCATCTCCTTTCACTGGTGCTCTGTGACAGAAACTCTGTGATATGTCTTATATATTAGCCAATTTACCAGACAATAGGAACTGAGAACAATCAAACTATTCAGAAGAAACTGAGCAAAGTATATTGAGTAAGTGTGTTAATAATGAGACACACAAAATAATTATATCATGCAAAAATATGATAATCAAAGGATGCAGTAAATGTAGATGCTTCTGAGCATCTCATCAGATGAGAGTAGTCCTCACATCTTCACACTGATGCTCTTATGACATGCTTAACCCTGGGTAGAAATTTGTAACTTAAACAAGCAGAGTTGGAAAGGAAAGAAATGGCATAGCCAAGTCTGCATTTTTAAAGGACCACTCCTGTTTTGGGTGATCAGGAGTCAGAGTGAACAAAGTGGAATATTTGGACATTCTTACTACAAAGAAAAGAATGTCAGATTCTAGGAATGTTGAAGATAGTATCATACTTATTTTTTCCTTTGTTTCCATCTGTGCCTGGGTTGAAGGAATGATTTTTCTTTACAGCTATTGTACTTGAGTGTCTTTGAGTGTTTGTGTAGGTATAGAGGCCTGAAAACAACATTCAGGAGTCAGAATTACCTTTTACCATTTGTATTCCAGAAATTAAACTTGAAAACAATTGTTTGTACACATGGAGCCATCTTACTGGTCCCTAGCAATGCTATCTAAATATAATCTTTAAGCATGGAGGTTGAGGAGAGTGAGAAAGAGGTGCTCAGAAAGAGAATAGGACAAATTCATGTGTGAGTGTGAACATTCCAAGGAGAGTAAGCACTGAATGCCTTAGCATTGGCCATATGGACTATTTTAGGAGCTCTCCAGCTATATCTCAAAAGGTAGTTAAAAGTAGATCCTGTTTACTTTTTTTCTTTTGATAAGTGAGATTATAGAGGGACTGTAAACATTTCTTGGGGGAGATTATAATCTGAGAAGCTACACCCAGAGGACGATAGGATTGTACAAAGTGTTTCTGGTAAGAAAACGGGAAAATTGGGGCTGGAGAGATGGCTCAGAGGTTAAGAGCACTGACTGTTCTTCCAGAGGACCTGAGTTCAATTCCCAGCAAAACCACATGGTGGCTCACAACCATCTATGATGAGGTCTGGCACCCTCTTCTGTAAAACTGTATGCATAATAAATAAATAAAAATCTTTTTTTAAAAAAAAGAAAGAAAGAAAGAAAACGGGAAAATTGAAGCTTTTCAGAGGGTGGAGAGAAAGCTGTTTAGCAATTTTTTACTGTACCGGAGTTCTGGCTTCTTCACCCATCAACCAGACTCCACTGTGAGGGACTCCTTCCTTCCCTGATTGACATTTTTCTGACTTTCTGTCCTGCCTCACTTTCTTCACCGTATCTACCTTCTTTGAATGCAGGACCATTGTCCCCATAGATGACATGGTTAGCTCATTCTGGGAAAAATTTCAAACCGAGCTTCCTGGTGAAGGTTCACTCATGGGTGACATATATGCTACAGCTCACTCGCAGTTTAATCATTCGGAATAATGCTAGTGTTTTTGGTTCTTTATATCACTCCAGCTTGCATTGTAGCTTATGTTTCAGAGGGGCAGTTAAATTTCTGTAATGAAGGGTTTTCCAAGGACCAGCAACCCACCAGTTAGATGAAGCAGCATTTTATGCATCATGCTGTTTCCTGAAGTGTGAACCACCGGGCTCCCAGAAGACCAGTCTCAAAAGCTAAGGCCAGCACTGGATATTTTCGCCATGTATGGAAGCCTCAGCTTTGAAGTGGTCTCTCTGGGCTAGCAGCAGACCCCATAATCTCCTGCTAAATTGAGCCATTACATAAAACTACTAAATCAAAAACCTCTGGCATTACCTTCAATTATAGCACTGTCACCTTCAAATTGCCAAGAATTTTAACAGCCACTTAGAGAAATTCCTTTCACACATCCATTTAGCATGGCCTGTTGATTCTAAGCCCACTGATGAAATGAGACCTGAGTGAGATTTTCAAAGAGAGGCTTATAATTTTTTCATGCTTCTCATTTTTATTAACCCACAAATTTCTCTAATTCTTATTAATCTCTCATTTATTCATGTATTATCAACTCTTTTATTTATTAGCTTCCTCATATATTTTTGATATGCTCAGTTATTTATGCATTAATCTTTTATGCAGAAATTAATTCATGCAAATTACATTCTATTGTTGACTGAGTTTGGCACCAAAGTTCACAGAGTAAATAAATCTATTCTTGTCCTTAAGAAACTCATAAATAAAAAATTAAATAATTTAATTAAATTAACTTTTTTAGTTGATTTGCATGTTTGTTTGTTTGTTTTTGTGTGTGTGTATGCCTACATGTGGTGAGTGTTGTTTTTCAATACAATATTCCATTGTTTTTGAACAAAGAACTCATGTTTCTCATTGGACTAGTTCTCACTAATTCAACTGGAATAACAGCCTACAAGCTCCAGGGGTTATCTTGCCCTGGAGCATGCTTGGATTTTCTTTCCAATATCTATGGATTGAACTCTGATCTTTGTACTTGCAAGAAAAACACTTTACCAATTTAGCTATCTCCCCAAACCTAAGGTTATTTTGTCTTATTTTGTGAATCTCTCAATAAATTGTGTATTGGTTAAATTTTATTTAATGACTTCCTCAATTATTTTTGTGGGTTGAATTTTTATGCATTATTCTTTCATTCAATTATGCAAAAATAATTCACACAAATTATATTTTAATATTGACTAATTTAAACATCAAAATCACAAAATGAATAAATCTATTCTTGTCCTCACAAAAACAAATTTGAAAGAAGACAGGTGCAGTACACAGATATTTTAGATCCAGTGTGGAAAACAGTGTGAGAAGCCACTGATGGTACAGAAATAGAACACGAGAAGAAGGGATTAAGGGAAAATGTACAAGTGAATAAGAACCATGGTCCTTCAAGACCTGTTAAGCCAAGTTTTATGTGTATATATTTAAATGTTTTGTATATGTGATATATGAGTATATGGTATATGCATATATCTGTGTATGGGCATGTGTATCCATAACTGTACACAGAGATTAGAGAAAAAAAGCAGGTATGAGAGGGAAGGACTCTTTTGAACTTGAAAATAAACTTTGACTCTGTAATGAAAACCTTCAAGAGTTCAGCCCCAGAAAGAATGCTCTCTCAGTTCTTCAAGATGATGATGCACTTCCTCACCAAGGAAGAATCTACTAATTTTTTCTCAGGAATCAAACTTAGAGCAAATTCTTTTCAACATCTCTTTTTTAGTACAGTAACTTCATAACATGATACAATGGTGATGGCATGGCAAAGCAACAACGAAAGCATAGATCTTATATACCCAAACTAGACCAGTTCACTGACAAGACCATTAGGACCAGGGTTGCTAGGTGACTGAGTAAACAAGCTCTTTGACCTGCTAATGCAGTTTCCCTAAGAGAGAATTAGTGAAGACTTAGTTTGCATTTCTAAACATTTAAGATAGGATCTTGGGTTAATGAATCCAGGTGCAGGGAGGCCTTAGAAAGCTTTAATTGGTTAATTGGCTCTGAATAGC
Source organism: Sigmodon hispidus (assembly GCA_004025045.1). Taxonomy (NCBI): domain Eukaryota; kingdom Metazoa; phylum Chordata; class Mammalia; order Rodentia; family Cricetidae; genus Sigmodon; species Sigmodon hispidus. Next base: position 31,163 of record PVIH01006058.1, read on the forward strand.
TCTTTTATCAGTAGGAGGGGTGATTTTTATAACACGTTAGTAAGTTGTCTTGTTTGTGGCTCACCATGGATTCCAGAGGGAAGTTTAATGCATTATTACTGCTTTTCCAGCAAAGTTAATCAAAGGGAAGGCAGACAGGGGCCTGTTCTGAGCAGGGAGAATAAATTTTTGGAAGATTTTTAATCTGTGTTACCGTTTTTTAACCAGGATGGGGGAATATATATATATATATATATATATATATATATATATCCATAAATTCCAAGGAAATAACAAATAGAAGGATAGAAGGGGCTGCCATCATACACAGAAATCCTCTGAAGAAAGAGGTCAGCACCTGCAAGAACAATTAGCACCAAGACTCCTTGATCTCTTGGCTTTCCCTCCATCAGAGGCCCTTGGATCTGGTGGGTTAGCCTTGTGGTGTCAACATTCCTATGTCATATCTCTGTGGCTCCTAGCAACTCTGCCCTTTGCAATGCTAGGGTTATAGGAACAGGTACATGCCTTCTTTAATGTGGATACTGAGAATTTAAAGTCAGGTCCTCAGCTTGGCCAACAAGTACAGTTTACTCAGTGAGCCTTGTCCCTGACCCTAAGCTGATTTTGTAATAGAAACAGCTATTATTTATAAAGCAGCTGCTAGTTTGAGGTGCCATGCTCTGCATTTCACAGAGAAGATGGTAATGCTTTCTTAGCACCTGTGTGAAAAAGAACTGTCTTTCTGTTTTAATGAGGAAGGTACAGGAATCTCTAGTGGCTACACATCTTGCCTAGAGTAGAATCTATCACTAAAGATATCAGGTTTTGACTGTCAAGCCTAAATGCTCAGGTACAAGAAACACAGAGTGTCTGAGGCAAGGAAGAGTTTCTGTGTCCTAATAGGTATGTACCGCTTGTGCTGTTCCTTCCATGGGTCAGCAGAGCCTCAGAAAGTGCTGTGAAAAGCAGAGGTCTCCAGTGTCCACTGTAGTCCCTCTTTAGCACTTTCCTCTTCTGTAAGAGAGATGTGATCATACCTCAATCCTGGGTTTTTGAAGAGTAAGTGAAAATAATATAAAGCCAAGGCCTTCAATGTTTAATTATCTGTAATGAATGAACTGAGTGAGAGCAGGGCGCTAGATGCCATTTTTAGCTCTGATCCTGTTGTTGTTTACTCAGCAAGTGTCAACATGAAACAAGAACACTGTGTTAGCATACTACAATGGTTGGTGTTGATGTCAACTTGTCATATCTACAATTATCTAGGAGACAAAATTTACGCATGTCTGAATGGGTGTTTCTAGATTGCTTTAACTGAGATGAGCTGACCCATGATAAATGTAGTGGCACCATTTGATGAATTGAGATCCTGGATGAATACAAAGTAGCAAAAGGACCTAAAACCAGCATTTACCTCTTTCTGCTTTCTGCCATGGGAGTGATTGGATTAGCTTCTTCCAAGCTCCTATAACCATGACTTCACCACCATGATGGACTGAGTGCACCCTTGAGCTCTGAGTCAAAATAAAGACCTCCTTCCTAAAATTATTTTGATAATTTTCCTCATTAAAAATAAAGGTAGTAACTACTGCACCAATTTGTGGGCCTTGGGACATACTTCTTCAAGGCAATAAGAGAAGTATGGAACATTTAGTGAAGCCCCTAATTTATCCATTTTTCCACAGTTAAGGGGACCCTTCTTAAGTCTTGAATACAGAACTGTCATTGCTGGACCTGTATAGTACTTTTCTGTGCAGATAAATGGAGTGTCCTTAGCTCTAGCTAGGTAAAGGACAAGCCAACAAACATCAACCAGTATGATGCCCTGTATTCTGTTAACTGCTAGCAACCTTATACAAAGACCCTATGTGCAATACAAAAATCAAGTAATCCAGCCCCCATACCAATTTTATTCATTTACTTATGTAGATATATTCTAGCTATGGAATGCCACCCAATGATTTAAATTCTATGATGTTCAACTTCCTTATGGATATAAGTAAGAGTAATTATTCTTACTTCAGTGGATGAATGTATGAACAAGTTGATTAAAATTAAATGAGGATATGAATTAGATGGCCCTGGCCAGCATCTGACATTCTGAAAAAGTTGCTGACACAGTGTCACAGGGATAGGAGTACCTTGATAGGTACAAAATGAATAGAGATGTAGCAGAGACCAAAAAAAGTTTAATGGGAGCATCATAGTTTTGTGTCTTACCCACTTGACCATGCCTTCTTATGTGCCAGTAATCTCTGTAGAAAAGGCCTGTAATGAGCAGCTATCTTGTTTGGGATCACTAATACCTGCTTCTAAGGCCCAACTAGACAATGAAATGTGACCTAGATATGGCAAATTTATGGCCTGCTGCCTAATGTATCATGGAGATTTGGTACTCATGGTTGTGAGCCCCATCATTGCTGCCATCAAGGGTTGCTTCACTGTGCTGCACAAGGAAATCAGAATGTGTAGTGTACAATGGTGGTAATATTGATTATTAATTATCTTGTCACAACTTAAAATATTGGTGAGAAATCTCTGATTGTTTCTGTGAAGAAGTTTCCAGATTGAAATGATTTATATGAGAAGATGCACTCTAAGTCTGAGAGATACCATTCTCTGAGCTGGCATCCTAGACTGAATACATAGAAATGAGACAACTGAGCACCCACAATTCCCCTTTTCTGCTTCCTGATTGCATATGCAGCGAGACCACCTGCCTCAAGCTCTTGCTTCAATGACTTCCCTGCCAGGATGACTTGCACATGGTTAGCTTCATTTTGCCATGTGTATGCAACAAAACCACCATTGCTGATGTACCACGTGAATCACAGTTTGACCTGAAGTATGCCTAGGGCTTTGGTACTCTGCTTTGTGGGTGAGGTTATAGGATAAGATGGTATCTCTAAGACCATAGGTATATAGCTGTTCTGGAGAAGAATTACAAAGTAGACATGAACTCCTACAAAACGACAAGGATGAAGGAGAAGAACAGACAACCTCTTTTAGCCTGTTCACTATGCTTATTGCCAAGTCCTTCCTAGAAGCTTCTTTGAAAATAAAATTTGGGACATAGGTGTCACCGGACTGAAAAAGAACAGCAAAGATGAAATAGCAGCGTCAGAAGTGGGTAAGGCCAACATGCCTTGTCTCAGGGCTGTAGTTTGTCCAAGGATTCCTACAGAGGGATAGAGTTTAGATATGTGAACATTTTTACTGTTCCAAAGATCAGAGTAACAAAGTCAAAAGTACATCCCAGGATGCTTGTTTGTTCTTGTTCACTTTTGCTCTGAGCCCTAGATTCCAGGGAGAGATAGGGAATCAAAGTTAGTTCAGACATTTCAAGGAATGAAAGAGACCAGTTTTACTGGAAGCTTGTGATTTTTGGCCTGTGAAGCAAAAGCAGAGAAACAATTCACCTGTTCATAATTCTCTCATTGATATTTCCTTGTATGAATTATCTTGGTCTGTTTTCTGTTGCTGCAACAAAATATCAGAGATTGAATATTTTCTAAAGAAAAGAAGTTTATTTAGCACACTGTTTTTTTGCTAAATAATTAAGATTTTTTTAGTTTCTTTAGAATATGACAGGTATCAGCAAATAGTGCCTATGTAAGATAGTACACAGCACAAAAGAAAAAACAAGAAAATGTGTCAAGGAAACCAAATTTATATTGTAGCTTCCTAGAGTCAGTTCAGTCCTGTGATAGGGAGAACCCTCTGCAGTGGTAGACTACCATTAAACCTACCTCAAAACTAATCCCCTCTCTTAAATTCTCAATCTCCTAAAACATGACACCACTCTAAGATGTCACAGAAGGAAAATAAGCTTGTTTGCACACAAATCTTTGTGGGACAAACCATATGAAATGCTAAACACAGCCATTTGACTCAAGAGTTCCAGTCCACCATGTATTCTTAGGATGCAAGTGTTTGCAGATTATATCTACTTGTTAAAAATAAAATCATTAGAAATGTTGACTGAGTTCTGCTATAGTATAGAGTGTGAAATGTCCTCCACAAGACCATTTGACTAAACACTTAGGGAGGTTTTGAAACTCAAAACGTAGAATCTTTCTAGAAATGGGTTACTCTGGAGAATATCTGATAGTTTGTAATACAGCCTACTTCCAGCCATTTCTTTCTACTTTATGACCACAGCTGTGCTGTAGCTGGCTGCCTCAGACTACCACTAGCATGCCCTCTCTCTCATCATGGGCCAAATGAATGAGCCCAAACAACTTTCTCTTCACTTGAGCTGTTTCACTTCAGGTCATTTATCACAGAGACTAAGAAACTAATGCACAGACAATGGAGGACTTTTCAAAATATGAGAACGCTGTGCGACTTTCTTTCTATTTTGTTTTGTTTTTTAAATATTTTTTTTTATAATTTGAAAATAAAAATAGAATATAGTACTTACAATCTGTTATGGAGCAGCTTCTAAGATATATTTATTTTAGCATAAAACAGAAAAAGTTAACTCAAAGCAATTAACCCTTTCTTTTTTTCTTTTTCTTTTTTTAATTTTTTAATAAAGTCTCATTTTTTATCCATGTATCCCCTTGTCCAAACACACTTCGCCCTCCAGCCCCTCCCAGTCACTCTCTCTTCTCCCCATCTCTTCATCTCCTCCTCCTCCTCTGGCTTAGTTCAGCATCCACTCCAGGTAAATCCACTTTCCTCACCCCAACATTCCTATGAAATGACTTTAGCCAGGACTATATTTGTGTCTCTTTGATCAAGTCATGTAGCTTACAAAAACAATATTGAACTCAAGTGTATTTTTAAGGGGGTGGGTGTTTGAATCTAGCCTGGAATTCCCTAGTTTTGTCAAGTTGTTTAATTTAGGGAGTATAATTTTCCTTTCCCTCAGTGTCCTATTTTATTAATAATAAAACTGATTCGTAAATTTATTGTGAAGATTGAAGATTATATGGTATAATCAAATTAATCCACAAGAGAAAATGCCTGGCATTATATGTCAAATAAGAAGCACCTGCTCTTTTTATATTTTTTGTTCAAAATTCAAGCAATATTTATGCTTTGGATTTTGATTTTCAAGACCCATTATTTGTTTTCAACATAGAACTTCCTCACTTAAACTTCTTCTTTACTTGTATTCTTTCTCTGTCTCTTCTTTTGTGTGTCTGTCTGTCTCTATGTCTTTCTGTGTATATATGGCACAATGTATATATAAATGTGCATGTATAGTGTGTGGAGGGGAGAAGAGAAGGGAGAGGTGGTGGGATTGGTGCATGAGCTCTTTTTCATGTGGGTGTGAATGTATATGTTTGTGAACATGCAGATGTGTGCATAAACATGCCTAAGTCAAGTTAACATTACTTGCATTCCTAAATCATTCCACCTTAGTTTTTGAGATACTGTTTCCACTTGAACCTGGAGATGATCCCCTCACCTTGCTTGGGTGTCCAATGAGCATTGGACTGCCTCTCTCTTCCCTGTACTGATTCAAATGATTCAAATTCTCAAGCTTATGTGGCAAGTAATTTCCAGAGTGAGTCAATTCTGTAAACTCACTTCATTTGTTTTTATGGCTTTTAAATTTTCTTTAGTTGCTGTGACACACACCTGGGAGGAAACCAAAGACAAGAAAGACTTATTTTGGCTCTCAAGTTCAAAATGTGTATGAGGAATGATGAGAAGGGCCATATGAAGCATGGGAGGCCAGGAAAACTCACAGGATAAAGCAAAGCTATTTACTTTCCCCTTATTCACTTTTATCCAGCCTGTGCTCCAAGTTTAGGAGACTGTGTTGCTGCACTGAAGGCCAGTATTTTTTTTCTAAAGTATCTAGAGTCCTTATATTCCAATTAAGATAAAATAAAAATTAACATTTACAGTGTTAATTGGTTTCCCTGCACAGGCTTTTGTGTAGACTGTCCAGCTTGTGTACAAGTGCTATTTGCAGTATGGTGCAGTATACTTCTGATTTCTTGCTGACTGTTAGGACACTGGTAAAGAACTCCTTGTACCATGTGTGTCCTTGATGCCTCCTGTCAGCAGCTGTGTGGAGTCAGGCTATTTGAGTCTGAGGATGCTCCGCTTAACATTTTACTGAAGTAGTGTGCCTGGTTTCTTCACTGTGAAGATGATTTTGGGTCATTAGTCAGACACTTCACATGATTCATGCAGACTTTTGTGACTATGCCTGTTCCCTAGCATGTCTTCTCACTCTGTGAAAGTCTCAGATCTTATTACACTGACATTTATAATGCCTTTCTGCCTCCTCTCTCTTTCTCTGTCTCCAGATCCCTCTCCTCTCTGTGTGTATGAAACAAACACAAAAACAGACAAAATCATGACAAGTACTTTTACCTGAGAGCCCCTTTCACTGGCCCCACTACAGGCTTGGTTGCTTAGTTATTTATATACAGCTAGTGGTGATCTTCTATGCAGTTCCTGAGTTATTATTGTTCATGCCCCTTAGAACATCTTCCTGATATCTACATCAATGTAATCGTCACATGTCTCTGGTAAAAATGTCTGACAAAAAGCAACTTAAGAAAATGAGTTATTTGGGCTCACAATTTGAGGGTGCAGGTGCATCATGACAGGCATAGGAGATATCTGTGCACATTATATCTACTGTCAATGAACAGACAGATGAATGTTGCTGCTCTGTTATTCTTTCCCCTCTTTATGAAGTCTAAGACAGCAGCCTACAGCACCCACATGGACCTCTTTCTACCTTATTAGCATAGTCTAAAACTCTCCTCATTGACATGACCAGAGCCTTTTCTACTATACCATGACAATATTTTTTTGTCTACTTCTTTTTTTTCTTTCCTTTTTTTATTATTATGAATAAAGAAGTCACATTTCTATCCTTGTATATCCTTATTCAATGTCCCTTCCCCCTCCCACCACATCAGGTCATTCTCTCTTCTCCACAACTCCCCATCCCCCCCATAGGTAGGCAGTCCCAAGGTCCCAATATTGCTTAGTTCAGCCCCCACTTCTGGCAAATCCAGTTGTCTCCCCCCAACATCAAGACTGAGTCAGGGGTTCCTCTAGGGGTGTGGGATCCAAGGTGTCAGTCCAAGGTGTTTCTGGTCCCAAGCTGTTCAGTGGTTGTGGTTTGCAGCTTGGGCATGCTTTGCTTTTGTTTGTTTGTTTGTTTAGAGTCACTGACTGTTCTTCCAGAGGTCCTGAGTTCAATTTCCAGGAACCACATGGTGGCTCACGACCATCTATAATGACATCTGGTACCCTCTTCTGTATACAGTATACAGAATAAATAAATCTTAAAAAAAGAACCATGACAATATTAATAACATCAATAATATTATTAATTGTAATTATATAATATTTTAATAATAATAATAATAATAATAATAAATTTAATTACTATTTAACAATTCAATAATAATATTTAATATTAATATCAATAATATAGTATAGGAATAATAAAGGATTCAAAATGTCACACTGAACTTGTCCTGTTCTAGATCAGATACAGATATTTTCCTGGCATTATCTACTTTCTATTATAAAAATGGCTATTTGGAAATCTAGTTCTAGGTATGAAGCTTGATCATCACTGTTTGTTTTGCACATGGGGAGAGACACACACACTACCAGATTCCATACAAAGTTTATTTCAGAGAGTAATTGAAGGGCACGTACCCAAAAAAGTGTGGAGGAGGAGGAAGAGAAAGACGAAGAGACAAAGGGAGGGATTGAAGAGGAAAGAGAGAGGGGGCTGTCACATGGCATTTCTTAAAGAGAAAGGGTTGGCACAGTTCTACATAGCCACACCTAAGGGTAAAGCTGTGACAGGTTGGCTTTACCACATGGCTGGCTGCTACATGCCAGGAATTCTTATTTCACCCAGCCCCATATTGGGCCCACCATGTGGTGTGCTAGGAATATTTACAATCACATAAATGTTTTTTCAGTTAGCACAGTGAGGAAGTTTATGTACATGTACAAGTCTAAATTATGAATTCAATGAATGCAAACCCGAAATGATTAAAATTCCCCTAATTATTGTTTTTTTTCTCTATATCTCTTTTCTGTGTGAGACTTGCCCTTGATATCTACATATTTTCTCACTTTTTCCATTGTATAATATATACCAAACAGGCACAAAATCAAATCTGAAATATCAGAGCTCATAATAGAGTCATGTGTAAAACTGCCTAGAGTAACATTTAGCTTTCAGCATTAGATTATATTCTGCCTGGTTCACTATTACACAAAACACTGTCTTTAGAAATTACTTGAATTATTATTTTTGTTTAGTTTTATGGTTATTTTTAACATTTTATCTTTGAGTTGGGAATTTTTTCCTGGCTAATATTCAGAAATCATAATTATAATTTCTTCATTATTTGAAATTCATTTCTGAGAGAGTTAAGGTATTTTAATGTTAAAAGTTATTTAATGGTAATAGCCATAGTCAGGGCAGGCATTCCATTCTGTCAATCATCTCTGAAAACCACACACACACACACACACACACACACACACACATACACACACACACTTAGCAGTAGTCTACTAGGTGCTTCCTAACCTGAGAAAAGTTGAAAAAAATCAAAATATGAAAAAATCATACACTATGGCTGATCAGAGAAATCTCACTGTCTTATTGCCTTCAACCCATTTTACCCATGTCTTCTAGATATCCATTTGTATTACTTTCTCCTCGTTGTTTGTGTTCATTTTTTTCACAGTAAGTATCATCCTCTTTTCTGCATCATCACTTGACAATATACAATAGAAATCAGTTTATATCAGTTTAAATGCCACATACATTGTTCATTGTGGCTTCATTGTGCTTCACTGTGTCAGCTAAGTGTGCTTTATCCGGTCAGGCATCCTCTGATGGACGTTTGCCTTTTACCAGTGTAGTGCGGTCTGCAACGAATAACTGTCAAGAACATAAGCATTTTTTAAATCAAATGTTACACCCTTTCTGATGTTAAGATCTACTACTGAAATTAGCAAAATTCAGAAAAAGCTGATAATCTCTCATCTCAATAAGTGTATATTTGCTTGGGTGGTGAAGGGGTGATATCAGTCTTAGTTGTCATCTTGACAGGATGTAGTGTCATCTTGGAGAAATGCCTCTGGGCAGCCCAGTTGAGAAATAAGTACTTACGTTCTTCTCTGGTTACGGCTATGGGAGGTTATCTTGAGCAGTCTGACTGAGGTGAGAGCTGTTCTGTCCCTGTTCCCTGACATTGGACACTGGGCTGTAGAAAAAGAGAAAGTGACTGTGCTCACAATATGACCCGAAACTTTCTTCTCTTGCTACTATGGTTTCCTCACAATGCTATATTGAAGCCTTGAACTACAAGCCAAAACAAACTCTGCATTCCCCATTTCACTTTCTCAGGATATTTTATCATAGTAATGGGAAAGTTACAAGACAGCGGAGTGCTAGGCAGAGATTTGTGAGACATTCTTTTCAATTGTAGCATATGTAGCTTTACAGGAAGAACCCATAAAGACATTGTTTTTTATTTTAATTAGTAGGAATGAGATCTGAAGGAGTTAGAAAAGACTGCCCACAAAAGATGGCATGTAACACAGACAATGCCATTTATGTTGTGACAAGCTTAGGAGTATAAGTGTCAACTGAAAAGTGAATTAATTCTACTGGCTCTGAGTATTCCTATTGTAAATTTCTCCAGAAACAGAGCATAAGCAGAATACACAGGCAATCTTACACTTACAAATAGCTGTCTCCAGGCTAGGAGATGTTTTAGTAAAGGAAAAGCTTGGCATGTAGGAATACAGACAAGAGTTTAGATTCCAGGAATCTACATGAAGAAGCTTAGCAGCTGTGGGGCCCATCTATAATTTGAGCACATAAAAACCAGACCCAAAAGGTCACCAGGGAAATTGTTAGGTAGAATAGCTAAACTGGCAAATTACTGTCCAGTGAGAGGCCTTTCTGTAGGTAATAAAAACAACAATTAAGGATGCCCCCTGCTGCCAACAACTGTGTGCACCCACACACATATAAACATACTTATATAATACACATGCACATCTCATAGAAAGACATACACAAATACACACATAGATACTATGGAGAAAGAGAAAGAGAGGGAGAGAGGGAGAGAGAGAGAGAATTGTGGGGTTTTTGTCTTATAAAAGAAAATGAAAATGATGCCCTTTATTACAATTTCTGAAGATGAAGACAAGTCTTCTGCATTCAACACAGTTTCAGGAAGTCCTGTGCTATGATATTGACCTCTTTCCATCTCTACATGGAGTGTTACAAGCCCTGGGTTATAAATTCACAGAGTTTATCACCTTTAATCCACATGATGAAGTATGAAGGATGGAACATTTCTTATTTTTATTTCTAGAAAGCAGAGGTTGCTAAAGATCAAGATTACTGTCATTGTATAATGAAAATGGCATATGATAGAAGTATAGTTAGACTTGTGTAAGTAGTCAGTTTCATCTGCAGACTGAACCTCCATAAAGTCTGTCAAAAAATCTCCCAAGACCTCATAGAAACTTCTAAGATGAGAGTTAAAGATGTAACTGAATTGGTAGAGTGATTAACTAGCTTATAGAAAGCCCTGGCTACTATCTCCGGTATTATATAAAGAAAGCACTGGGAGAGAATAAATAGGAACAGCACTGGTGAAATAAAGACAGGAATATTACAGATTCAAGGTCATTTTTGTCTATATAAGTAGTTCAAAGACCAACAAATTAGCCCAGAGTAAAGACACATGCTAGATTTGATGACATATATGGTAGAAGAAGAGAACAAATTCTTACAAGTTGTCCTTAGAATTCGTAAGTGCATTGTGGCATGAGAATGCCATTATATTTTCCCTCACATAAATGTGAACACATATATAAGGGTTCATTTATTTTTAGTTTATATGTATGAGCATTTGTTTGTTTCTGTGTACATATACTATGTGCATACCTCATTTCAATGGGGACCAGAAGAGGCTATCACATTTTCTAGAACTTGAGTTTCAAAAGGTTGCAAACATTAATGTGTGCTGGAAATTAAACCTGTAACTTCTGCAAGGTAGCAAGTGGTCATCAGTGAGCCATCTCTCCAACCTCCTCAAAAAATTATTTTTAAATCGAATATTTCATGATTAGTCTAGGTGACAAGAGACAATGACAAGTTTTTAAAGAAGGAGAGAAAATAAACACTTGTAAAACCACTGCAAGAACATTTCACAACTCTTGTACTTGTAGAGCCACCAGTTACTTCTGGTATTGTCTTGTTGTTCTTTATATTGTTATATGTATTCTTACACAGGCATCTGACCATGGCTTTAGTGGTTCACAATTAGTCATCTCGTAGTCAGTTGTGGCTCGAAGGCTTGTGTTTCTCTTGTTGGCTCTGAGTAAGGGGTATGTTTGATCTCTCACTCTGTTCTGGACACCAGTCTAGGTTTCAAAAGCCTCAGTCCTTCTCAGATGGCCCAGTTTGCCTTGGAGGCAGCACGCAGCTGTGCAAGATCTCTTCTTTTGGGGGCACTGGAGGAGGCCCTTCACAGCCAAAGCCTAAGACCTCACTGCTGGCAAGAGTCCGAGATCAGACTGTTGGGTGTGACCCTGATCCCAAACAGGGATTCTCCAGAAGGGTGCCTTAGGGTCTTGAATCTGCTCACCTCTGACTCAGACAGGGGTCAGAATTTAAAAGCCTTCTGCTTCGTTGATGTTATTATGCCAGTACTGGCAACTATAAGACCTGAACAGAGGAATGAGGAGGAAATATAAGAAAATAACAGCAAAGTCACCATTATGAAGATTATTGAAGCCTTAAAAGAGGATAAAAAATTCCCTTAAAGAAATAGAAAATACAAACAAAAAATTGGAATAGATGAACAAATCCTTGAAAGAAAACCTAGAAAAGGAAAACAAGAAAATGAAAGAAACATTCTAGGAAATAAAAAGTGAAATAGAAGCAATAAAAAAAGGCACAAAATGAGGCAAAAGTAGAAATACAAAATCTGAAGAAAAAAGCTAAAACTACAGATACAAGCAAAACCAACAGAATTCAACAGATGGAAGAGAGAATCTCTAGAGTGGAGGAAGATCCAATAGCGGAAATAGATATATCAGTCCAAAAAAACACTAAAACCCAAAAGGCCATAACATAAAACATTCAGGAAATTTGGGATACCATGAAAAGGCCTATCCTGAGAATAATAGGAATAGAAGAAGAAGAAGAAGAAGAAGAAGAAGAAGAAGAAGAAGAAGAAGAAGAAGAAGAAGAAGAAGAAGAAGAAGACAAGGTCAAAGCACAGATAATATATTCAATAAAATCATAGAAGAACACTTTCCCAAATTAAAGAAGGAAATACCTATAAAGATACAAGAACACCAAATAGAATTGACCCCCTAAAAAGTCAACCTACCACAAAATAATCAAGCCAAAAATAGAAAGAACACAGAAAAAATTTTAAGAGCTGCAAAACAAAAGATCAAATTCTCACACTATAATACTGTGAGGCTTCAATGCCACTTTCTCCCTTGGATAGGTCACCCAGACAGAGACTCAACAGAGAAATAAAGAGTCTAACAGAAATTATGATGCAAATGGATTTAATAGACATTTATAGAGTCTTCCACCCAAATGCAAAGGAATATTCATTTTTCTCAGCACCACATGGAATTTTCTCTAAAATTGACCATGTAATTGGTCATAAAGCAAATATCAATACATACAAAATAATAAAAATAATCCTATGTATCATATCAGACCGCCAGGACCTAAAGTTAAGGTTCAACAACATCAAAAATCACAAAAAGTCTACCAACATATGTCAACTAAAAATTACTCAACTGAACCACCTCTGGGTCAAGTATGAAATTAAGAAAGAAATCAAAGTCATCCTAAAGTTAAATAAAAATGAAGCCACAACATACCTAAATGTGTGGGACACAATGAAAGCAGTCTTACAAGGAAAATTCATAGCAATATATGCCTATATTAAAAACCTAGAGAAATACCACACTAGAGAACTAACACCACAGCTGAAAACCTTAGAATAATTAGAAGCAAATCATCTTGAGGGAGTAGACAGCAGGACATAATCAAACTTAGAGCTGAAATCAATACAATTGAAACAAAAAGAACAATACAAAGAATCAATGATTCAAAGAGTTGTTTCTTTGAGAATAAGATAGATAAACCCTTATCCAAACTAACCAAAAGCAGATATAGAGTTTCCAATTCAACAAAATCAGAAATGAAAAGGGGGACATATCAACAGATCCCTGGGGAAATCCAGAGAATTATCAGGTCATACTTTAAAAATCTATGTGCCACAAAAATTAAAACCTAGAAGAAATGGACAGCTTTTTGAACAGGTATGATTTACAAAAATTAAATGAACATCAGATTAAATACCCAAACAGACCTATAACCCTAAAGGAAATTGAAGCTGTCATTAAAAGCCTCCCAAGTTACAAAAAAGCCCAGGTGCAGATGGCTTCAGTGCAGAATTCTACTACATTTCAAAGAAGAACTACTACCAATACTCCTCAAACTGTTTCACACAGTGGAAACTGAAGGAATATTACCAAACTCTTTTTAATGAAGCCACAATTACCCTAACACCCAAGCCAGTCAAAGATGCAACAAAAAAGGAGAATTACAGACCAATTTCCTGCATGAATACTGATGCTTAAATGTTCAACAAAATTCTGGCAAACAGTATACAACAACATATAATAAAAAATATCATCCAACATGATTAAGTAGGCTTCATCCAGAAATGCAGGGGTGTTTCAACATAAGAAAAATCAAAAATGACATCCATCATATAAACAAACTGAAGGAAAAAGAAACACATGACCATATCCTTAGATGCTGAAATAGCCTTTGATAAAATCCAACACTCCTTTATGATAAAAGTCCTGGAGAGATCAGAAATACAGGGATAATATCTAAATATAATAAAGGCTATTTACAAGAAGCCGACAGACAACATCAAACTTAATGGAGAAAAACTCAAAGCAATACCACTAAAATTAAGAACTAGAAAAGACTGTCCACTCTCCCCTTATCTATTCAGTATAGTTCTCAATGTTTTACCTAAAGCAGTAAGAGAATGAAAGGAGATTAAGGGGATAAAAATTGGAAAAGAAGAAGTGAACTATCTCTATTTGCAGGTGATATGTTTGTATACATAAGTGATCCACAAAATTCTACCAGGAAACTTTCTACAGCTGAAAATCACCTTCAACAAGGTAGCAGGATACAATATTAATTCAAAGAAGTCATAGCCCTCCTATACTATAAAGATAAAAGGGCTGAAAAAGAAATAACAGTAACATCACCTTTATACTTGCTGCAAATAGCATTAAATACCATGGAGTAAATATAACCAAAGAAATAACAGATCTATTTGACAAAAATTTTAAATCACTGAAGAAAGAAATTGCATATCAGGAAATGGAAAAATCTCCCATGTTCCTGGATAGGTAGGATCAACATAGTAAAAATGGCAATTCTACCAAAAGCAATCTACATGTTCAATGCGCTTCCCATCAAAATCCCAGCACAATTTTTAACAGACCATGAAAGAACAATACTCAATTTCATTTGGAATAACAGAAAAGCCAGGATTGCCAAAATAATTTTGCTCAACAAAAGAACCTCAAAAGGCATCAACATCCCCGACTTGAAATTATACTATAGAGTTACAGTAATAAAAACAGCCTGGTACTGCCATAAAATCTGGCATGTGGATCAACAGAATCTAATTGAAGATCTCTATATTAACTGAAAACCCTTTGAATACCAGATCTTTGACAAAAGGCCCAAAATATTCAATTAAAAAGATAGTATCTTTAACAAATGTTGTTGGCATAGCTGGATCATAGTGTATAGAAAAATGCAAAATTGATCCAAACCTATTACTCTGCACAAAACTCAAATCCAAGTGGTTGAAAGACATCACCATAAACCCATTCACAATGAACTTGATAGAAAAGAAAGTTTGTAATGCCCTCCAATGCATTTGCACAAGTGACCTCTTCCTAAATATAATACCAGTAGCACAGACACTAAGAACAACAATTAGTAATTGGGACCTCCTGAAACTGAGAAGCTTCTGTAAGGCTAAGGATATAGTCAATAGGACAAAACAGCAACCTATAGAATGGGAAAAGATTTTCAAGTGACCAAGGACTGATCTCTAAAATACATAGAGAACTCAAGAAACTAGAGCCGAAAACCTTGAATAACCCAATCAAAAAATGGGATTCAGAACTAAAAAGGGATTTATCAGAAGAATTACAGATGGCTGTAAGGCACTTGAAAAGGTGCTTATCATATTTAGCCATGAGAGAAATGCAAATCAAAACAACTTTGATATACCACCTTACTTACAGATGTCAGATTGGGTAAGATAAAAGACCCAGATAACAACATATGCTGGAGAGGTTGCAGAGCAAGGAGAACATTTCTCCATTGTTGATGGGAGTGCAAGCTTGTTCAGCCACTCTTGAATGCAGTATAAAGGTTTCTCAGAAAACTGGGAATCCATCTCTCTGAGGATCTAGAAATACCACTACTGGGCCTGTACCTTAAATCTGCACATTTTCACTCCAAAGTCATTAGCTTAACTATTTTCATAGCAGCATTATTCATAATAACAAGAACCTGGAAACAACATAGATGCCATTCAACTGAAGAATGGATTAACAAACTGTGTTACATCTACACAGTGGAGTACTACTCAGCAGTAAGAAAAAATGATATTCTTATCCTAAAATTTGCAGGCAAATGGATGGATTTGGAGCATATCCTCCTGAGCAAGATATCACAAACCCAGAAAGACAAGCAGGGGATGTACTCACTCAGTAGTAGACTTTAAACAAAAAGCAAAGCATGTTGAATCTGCCAACCACAATAACTGAACAGCTTGGGATCTGAAGCACCTTGGACAGGCATCTTGGAGCCCATTCCCTCCAGAGGAACACCTGTCCCAGTCTTTATGTTGGGGTGAGAAAAGCAAATTTGCCTAAAGTGGATGCTGAACTAAGCTACCTTGTGATCTTTGGACCTTCTGCCCTTGCTAAGGAGGAGATAAAGTGCTGAGTATATAAGAGAGTGACTGGGAGGGGTGGGAGGGGTGGGAGGGGGAAGAATGTTTCACAAGGGGATACATGGATAAAAAATATGGCTTTATTCATAATAAAAAAAAGAATCATCAAAAAAGAAGCATGAAAGAAAATTACTTGAGGCTATGGATTTGTCTATGATCCAGGGATAGTTTAATTTTGCTTCTATAATGCAGGTAAACCAAGAGTAGATTATTGTGTGATTTTTTAATTTGTTTAAAGTTGATCTAAATTACTGTGAAGATAAATATACTTCCAAATTCACTTTAGCCCATAATATATTTATGTGAGGGTCTTAATTTAGAGTATTTACCAGAACTTTTATGTTTGGAAGAAGGCATATCTCCATATTCTTACCTTTAAAAATGAGATATATATATATATATATTTACCATTTTTGCTTCTTCCTATGAACACATCGATGCTTTGAGAAAAGAGACAAATTAAATGTGCCTTCTAAATTTCCCTTTTACTACTTACTTCATTTTGCACCACATTGGAATCTTTCACTGCATGTAATCAGATGCTATTTTTAAGAGCATGACAGTATTATTTATTCATATGCATTATTTTCCAAGACAACATAATCCCCAATTTCTAGAACTGATAAAGTTTCTGTAAATATTATGTCTTTATAATCACAGTTCCACAGTTTGGAATTAAAATGTATATACATAGTAAGTTTAAATATTTGCATATCACATTAAAGAAAACAATTTGGGTGTATGTAATCACTTTGGCATAAAAAATTTACATAAACACTAATTAACCTTATCTATTGTATATTAATTTGAATAAAAATATCTTAAGAAGTGTGTGCTGTAATTATGAACATTAACTTGTGTTTTTCAATGATACTATAAATAAAAGACCCTATCTACAAATGTAAAAAAAAAGAACCATCCACAGCATCACTGTTATCTTCTCAACATATAATTCATAATTTGACTTGAAAATGTCCATCTCTCTGAATGTCACAAAAAATAAAGCAGTGAAGATCAAAAGGGAGCATAGCTGGTCCTGGACAGAAGATTTCTAGCCTACATGTTTACTATACCAGATATGTACTGCAATGAGAAAGCAATGCAAAGAGTTCTTCCTTGAGGTAATCACTACAAACTTCTCTAGATAGAGTCTCATGTATCCAGGCTGGCTTTGAATGTAGCTGAACCTCCTGACTGCCTATCTACACTACAGAAATCACAGAGTTGTGCCACCAAATCTAGTTTATGTGTGGCTGGGGATCAAACCCAGATCTTCTTTCATGCTAGGTAAGCATACAATTAATTGAGTTTAATGTTAGCTCCCAGCTGTATGCTTTACAGTTCAGGTTCCATAGTACTTATTCAGCTTGGTGCCCCCATGCTAGCCTTGTATATGTCACTAGCAGAGAGCTCTGCACATCAGAGACACATAACTTTTTTTAATATCACACAGCTAGTAAATATGATTCAGTATATGTGGAATCTAATCCAACACCTTGTTATGCCATAAAACAGATTTCCTTGGTGTTTTTTATCATGCCATCTACTTTACAGCAAGGAAGAAAGAAAAATAACTCTCCAAACAGCTACATAAAAAGTAAAGGCTAGAATGAAACAAGAGTATAAATCGTAGTCAAGTAGGTTGTCTGGAAGTCGTAAATGTGGCCAGCACAGGCAGGTGGAAAAGTGATGATGGATGTGAAACTGTGTACATCACAACTAATGCAAAGAATGAAGTGGTAAGGAAATGGTAATGCATGCATCCAGAAATAGAGAAGCCCTGCTCTAAGTGCAACTGTCTGTGGTTAGTACAACAGGCAGGGAAGCATTTCTCCTTAAACACCTCGGCTGATAATCTTGAGAGTAACAGCTCCTGGTAGAACTCTATGACTTTTAAAAGAGGTAGATATTGCTTTACACCAATTTCCATGCTTCCCAGTATAAAGGTTGAAGGGAAGTTAGTCCTACAGCATAGTTTCCTGGACTTGTTTCTAACACTAAAGTGATCTAGATTTGTCTGTTCTAACATTGTCTGTTCAACTCTGATTTTGTTAATTTGCTTCTTATCTCTGTGTGTTTAGCTGAGTTTGTCAAATTTACTAACTTTTCAAAGACCTAACTCTTACTAATGGTTTGTATTTTTCTTATAGTCTATTTTATTGATTTTCACCCCAAATTTTATTATTTCTTGATGTACACTGGGATTGCAATTGGCTTCTTGTTTTTCACATGATTTAAGGAGCATCATTAGGTTGATTATTTTAAATCTAATTTCCTAATGCTAGAACTTACCACTCTACAATTTGCTCTAAGGACTGCCTGTCCTAGCTGTGTCCCAGAAAACCTGGTAGATTGCAGTGTTGTTTTTACCTGCTTCTTAGATTTCAAAACTTTCTGCTCTGATTTCTTCAGTTTGTTCTTTTAACATATTTTTATTAAAATTGTATTGCTGTACTAAATGGAATCAGTAGGTTGTATTTATATATTTACATACGTGTATAACAGTAATAATCAAAAGGAAAAAAGTGTACAGATAGGCTGAGGGTGTACCTACATAGTTGAAGTTATTGCCATAAAAACTTGAGGACTGAATTTTATATCCTAAGAACACATGTAAATTCCCAGTGGGAGTAGTGACTCACTTGTTCTTTCATGCTGGAAAGAGAGCAGCAAGAATTCCTCAGAGCAAATTTACTACCAGTACTAGCCAGATGGAAAGCTCTGGATTTGATTTATAAAACTTTACATTAATGCATAAGTTGAGGGAGTTATCAGGGGTAATTCTCACATCAACCTTAGGCCTCCATATGCATAAGCTCACATAGGTACCTGGACATCTGCTTATATGTGATTTTGAATATGGAAAATATAAATACTAACATAAATATAAACAATAAAATGAAAAGCCAAAAAGTATTTACTTAGCTTCTAAGAATGTTTAGGTTATATAGTCTCTCTTGCTACTGACTTCTAATTTATTTCAATAAACTTTCCAATGTCTCTGGAATAAGAGCAGCAGAATGGCATCCTGGCTTCATTGTTGAATAGGAGTCAAGAACCATGGACAGTGTTAGGGAGAAATTCTAAATGTGAATTGATGCCATGCTTTGCCATTCTGTGTGTCCTTATTTATCACTCATAGCATTGTACGCTAGACTCTGCCCAGCCAAAAGACTTGTAGACTGAGGCTTGGGGAGCTGACCTACTTCTTCCAGAAGTCCTCTGGGTAATAGAGATAACACTTAAAACTACAACTAGTGATGTAATTCTCTACCACATATGCCTCTAGAAACCATGGGAGTCCAGGTCAAGCTAAAGTTAAATACCTGTTATTATTTATGACTTAAATGGAGAGATAAGATACAAGCGTAAAAAAGTTAAATAAGAATCAATTCAAAAGGGTGAGGGACATCAGAAGACCATGATAAGTAGGGACAGTACTTTGAGGACTATTTATATTGTCTTTAAACTTGGCATAAAAAATTCACTTTGTCAACATGCATTACTACACCAGAAGTGACCCCAGAGACCTTAATATAGATTTGTTTTATTGCAATTAAAGAATAAGTGAATTCACACACTGTTTAAAGGAATATGAGTATCTTCCTACAGTGCTTTCAGTTCAATTAAGCAGATATTGACAATCTGTAGATTTCCATTCTTTCCACGCTTTGTGATAGAAAAACAGTAGTATA
Organism: Sigmodon hispidus; assembly: GCA_004025045.1. Classification (NCBI taxonomy): domain Eukaryota; kingdom Metazoa; phylum Chordata; class Mammalia; order Rodentia; family Cricetidae; genus Sigmodon; species Sigmodon hispidus. The sequence goes on from PVIH01006058.1 coordinate 50,919, forward strand.
TTTTTCGATGTGCAAGGAGAAAGATATATGTACAGAATGTAAATTTTATAATCAAAGTTATTTCTTGTCCCTTTTTCTCTCTAACACTTTAAAAATATGTTTATGTTTGTTCATCATTCTGAGTGGTTATCCCCATGGCAACAGATGAACAGCATGGCAACAGATGAAAAGCGAATAGCATTTATAATTACTATTATTAATAACACTAATCATTATAATAATACGATCAGATGTAATAAGAGAAAAATACAAAATTAAATTATGGTTCTATATGTAAACAATATACAGCTCCTGAAATGAAAGTCAGAGGAACAAGGTAGAATGTCTAATGACCTGTTCTGGAAACATGATTTACAGGGGCATTAAAAGGGAGCAATTTTAAAATAGAGTACATGAAGATATTTCAGAATATCCTGTCATGAATATTTAGAATACTCTTTCTACAATATCTTTTGTTGGATGTTTTCTGTGTGTGTGTGTTTACATATGTGTTCATGTGTGTTCATGAATGTGTGAAATCCAAAAGATAACTTAAAATATTATTTCTTATGTTTTATGACATAAAATCACTCACTGGCTTGGAACTCACTTATTTATCCAGACTAACTGGCCACAAAGCTCTGAGAATCTGTTCTCCTTACGTCTACTGTGCTAGAAATACATGCACATGCCACAATATCTAATTTTATCCCATAGATTTGTGGCTGAAACTCTGGTCTTCATGCATGAGGTACAAGTACTTGACCTACTGAGCCATCTTTCCAGCTCCTTTACTCATAAAATTTTTGGTTTTAATTGAGACCATTATACAACACATACCTCATAGTGGAGCTTTGAAATTGCCCCATACAAACAGTCATGATCAATTCATCACTTTATATGGTAGATATTATTTCAAAGAGTCTCAACATTAGCCTGGTGTCTTGCACTTTGTAGATGGAAATTTTCTCTTTGTCAATTACTCCTTTTAGAGCACAGAAGGCTCCATCAACTGAGATGCTTTTGCTGAAACTCCATCCCTTTGCTCTATCTCTAGCAGATGGCCTAGGAGCCCTCACTAAATTATAATATTTAAGAAACTCATAGCAAGTAAAAACATTGTTCATTATTACAAAGTCTGTGCTGGCTGCTCTGCTACTGATGTGATAAAACTCTATGACCACGGCAGTTTATAAAAGGAAGTCTTTACTTAGGCTTCTGGTTTTGAAGGATTAGACTCCATGAAGATAGAACAGTTGCATGGCAGCAGGAACATCTCAAATCAAGAATCAAGAAGCCAAGAGAACACTGGAAGAGGTGGAATAGTTTTGAAGTCTCAAAGCATATTCTTTTGGCACAGTTTCTCTTCCAAGGCCGAGTCCCCCAACCCTTCCCAAATAGTTCTCCCAACCAAGGGCCAGTTAATTCCCCAACTAGGGAACAATTATTCAAGCAAGGAAACTATGAGAGTCGTTCTCATTTAAACTACAACACTCTACTCTGGCTCCCATAGGCTTGTGATCATACTTCATATGCAAACTACATTTAGTACAACTTTCAGGATTACTACAGTTATTTGCAGTCCTTACAATTTTAAATTTCAAAGTCCTTCCTGAGCCTAAAGGCAATTACTTAGTGCTAACCTCCTATAAAAGCAAAAAATAAAATTGCATACTTCCAACATACAAAAGCACAGAATACAAATTACCATTCCAAAATGTAGACTATGGAGGCCCAGTTCAAGAGGTATCAGGGGAACAATATTAGCAACTGTGGTAGAGATCATTCTTCTGATAATTTGGTGAAGGTTGTGGTTGCTTTCTGCCTTAGTACTAAGAATTTTCCTGAGGATAAAGTAAAAAGTAATGTGTTAATCTCTTTGGCATAGGAGTTTTAAAGGCAATCTACCATTAGAGAAAATTCCAAATTTTATATTTTCATGTCTAATGCCATAGAGTTTAGATAGCTCTCCCCTTCCAGCTTTACTCTGGCAACATAAATCTCTTTCAAAGCCAGTTTTTACTTCCTATCTTCAGCTCTTTTTGGCAAACATCCCAGGGCTTTGGCACCGGTAAACTTTAGAGATATTCAACACAATTTGGGTCTCACTTTCACAGCTTCAGTAACAGCCTCTCTGGGCCTCTTGTTCACTTCATGCATAAACTTCTCTGTAACTCTTTAGCCTAACAGTGGAGGAAGGTTACAGAATACCTTTGCTTTGATTTCCTTCATAACACTAAAATCAGAAGTACATGAATGATATGACTAAATTTGGCTGCCCACTTGGGATGGAGCCTAATCCCATTGAATAACAATTGTAGCATCTTTTCTTCTTGTTGCTTTTTAGGAGCAGAGGACCCCCTTAGGCCTTTTCTTTTCACAAATTAGAAGCTTTGCTTAATGAGGTCTTGCCCTGGGGGCATCCTTCATTTTGTTTCAGTGCAAATTTGACCTTTACTTTATATCTTTATCTTTTCAAGCACAAGTGTTGGTTCCAACATTACGTTCTTTAGTGTCTTCCTCTTCAATCTGTACATTTTATATTTTCTTTTGGCTCTGCTTATTCATTTTTATTGTAGGCCTGCTAAGTAGATTACTTATAACCACCACAGAGTCAGTATTAGGCTATCTTGAAATTACCTCTGCTAAAGAAGTTAGTCCATTAAACAAAACCAAAGAACACCCAAGCTGCGAAACACAATCATTGAACAGCTTGGAATCTGAAGCATCTTGAACTGTCACCTTGGAGCCCATTCGCTACAGAGGAACACCTGACCCAGTCTTGATACTGGGATGAGAAAATCAGACTTGCCTGAAGTAAATGCTGAACTAAGCCACCTTGGGACCTCTTGCCCTTTCTGGAGAGATAAGATGGATAGAAAAGAGAGTGACTGGGAGGGGTCGGAAGGGAGCAGGGAGGTTGAACAAGGGGATACATTCATTAAAAAAATGAATCTTTATTCTATAAAAATAAAAAAAGAAGTTAGTCCATTAATTTATACTCAAATCTAAGAAAGATTCTTAGAAGTAACCAAGTTTTTCCAAAGTGTCAAAGAAATGATCTCTAGGCAACTTACTAATATTCTTATTCTTCTGAAATTTCTTGAGATGGGCCTCTGTAGTCTACATTGCTCCCAGTAGACCTGTCATTCAAATTCCTACTAGAATGGTCCATTGAGCATTCTATCACTATTTTAGTCAAAAGTTACAAAGTCTCACAAGTGCTGGAATTACAAGTATGTAAACAGTTTCTATTGATAAGAATAAGCAACATAATATGTAGTGGGGCACATTGACTTCTGCAAAGCCAAGGACACTGTCAATAGGACAAAACAACAGCCTGCAGAATGGGAAAAGATTTTCACCAACCCTACAAGTGATAGAGGACTGATCTCTAAGATATATAAAGAGCTCAAGAATCTAGAGCCCAAAACCTTGAATAACCCAATCAAAAAATGGGGTACAGATCTAAAAAGGGAATTCTAAGCAGAGGAACTACGAATGGCTGAAAGGCACCTGAAAAAGTGCTCATCATCTTTAGCCATCAGAGAAATGCAAATCAAAACAACTTTGAGATACCACCTAACACCTGTTAGATTGGCTAAGATAAAAGGCACAGATGACAGCCTATGTTGGAAAGGATGTGGATCAAGGGGAACACTCCTCCATTGTTGGTGGGAGTGTAAGTTTGTTCAGCCACTTTGAAATGCAATATGGCGGTTTCTCAGAAAATTTAGAATCAATCTCCCCAAGGACCCAGCAATACCACTTCCGGGTGTATACCCTAAAGATGCACATTCACACTCCAAAGGTATTAGCTCAACTATGCTCATAGCAGCATTATTTGTAATATTAAGAATCTAGAAACAATCTAAATGCCCCTCAACTGAAGAATGGATTAACAAACTGTGGTACATCTACACAATGGAATACTACTCAGCAGTAAGAAAAAATGATATCCTAAAATTTTCAGGCAAATGGATGAATTTGGAGAATATCCTCCTGAGCGAGGTATCACAAACTCAGAAAGATAAGCAGGGGATGTACTCACTCGTTACTGGTCTCTAAACAAACAAACAAGAAAAAAAGCCAAGCATGCCCAAGCTGTAAACCACAACCACTGAAAAGCTTGGGATCAGAAACACCCTGGACTGACCCTTCAGATCCACTCCAACTATAAGAACACCTGACTCACTCTTGAGGGAGGGGGGACAAAACTGGATTTGCCAGGAATGGAGACTGAACTAAGCATTGTTAGGTCATTGGGTCATTGGGTCAGTGGGTCAGTGGGACCATAGGACTGTCTGCTGCCTGCCCAGGGAGGGGATGGGGAGTTGTAGAGAAGAAAAAATGACCTGATGTGGTGGGAGGGGGAAGGGACCTTGAATAAGGATTTACAGGGATGGAAACAAAATTCAGAGGGAAAGCTGAACACAAAGTAAATATATGTGTAGCAATCTTATTTGCATTATCACCCTTGATAAGTCATGCTTATGATTTTTATCTTCTTTATAGTTATTGTTAACTTATCAGCATTTTAAATTCATTTTACTGTTTTTCTTGATAAATACAAAATAAAGAAGAAGGAAAAATTTAAAATATAAGCTCTTTTTCATTGTTAATTTAAAAAAAAAAGAAAAGAAAGTTACAAAGTCTTCCACATTCCCCCAGAAAAGTCATCATTCCCACAGCAGGCCTGTAACAGCAATAGCCCACATCCTGGTCCTGATTTCTTTCTCTATCAGTTACTTTTATGTTGCTTTAATAAAAAATACTATGACTAAATCAACTTATTAAATAAAGGATTTAATTGATTAGACATACAGTTTTTGAGGTGTAGAGTCTATAGTGTTAGAACAAAAGCATGGTGATAGATATGGCAGAGATTTTACATCTCAAAACTGCCAGCTCAAGAAAGGGACTTCACTGGGAATAGTGGGAAACATTTAAGGCCTCATAGAGTACCCCTCTGTCATCAATCCTTTACCAAACCCACACTTTTTAATCCTTCCCAAAGAACTCTACTAAGTACCAAGTATCCAAACACGTAAGCCTAAGGGGGGCATTCCTATTCAAACTACCACTTTCTCCCCAAATATTGTCGAACTTTCAGAAATCTGGAACCCTCTATTGTTTGTTTGCACCTTCTTACATTATACAAACCAAGGTGCAAGTTCCAATTATGAAACTGAATTATTAAAAATTTACTTCCCATTCAAGATCCAAAGGCAGAATCAGCATACTTAAAATGAACACTAAACTCTGATATAGCTTCTGTTTCTATCACAACAAAAGACAGAACATGATTGCCCTAAAGTAATTAAATGAATAAAGAGTCACATAAATAAATACATAAAGTTTCAAATCTACATCTAATATTGGAAAAAATGTCAAGCCAATGGTTGAATAATGATGTGGGGACTACTTTTAGAACCATGTCCGATACATGAAGAATGGAGACAAGTTAAGTTCTGATAGATCATAGATAGGTAGCTAGATAGATAGAGAGACAGATAGATAGACAGACAGACAGATATTAGATATAGACATACTGATATATAATTGATATATTATTAGAAATTGGTAGATGATAGATTATATAACATTGCTAAATATATTATAGAAAAATGTACAGTAGTGATAAGGAATAATTGTCAGGACAGCTTTGAAATAAAACTTGCCAATGGGTTATATTTTCATGGAATCATTTCTCTCCGTGATATTTATTCCTTGATACTTTATTCTGCCTGTTCCATCTTTAAAATAAATAAATGTTATCTGAAAGATGTTCTAACATGGAGGCAGTAGCCTGACTCCATTATAATTTCTTACAAATAAACATAAACCTTCTTATAATCATCACAATCATTTCAAAGCTGTCTATTTTTATTGTCCATTTTATACCACCTCATTGTTGAATAACTTTTTTTGCTATACTTATCACATTTTATATATTGCCATTGTACTTTATAGTTTTATGTGAAGTTGACACATGCTACAGTAGTCAGAAAAAGGACCCTCAATTAAGAAAATACTGCCAAAGGAATGGTCTGTAGGCAAGCTTATAGGGCAGTTTCTTAACTAGTGATTGATGGGAAAGGACCCAGCCTATTATGAGTGGTGACAACTCTGAGCTGGTGGCCCTGGATTCTATAAGAAAGCAGCCTGAGCAAGTTATGAGGAGCATGTCATTAAGCAGCACCCCCCATTTGCCTCTGCATCAGCTCCTGCCTCCAGGTTCTTGCCCCGTTTGAGTTCTTGTCTGGATTTCCATTGATGATAAATATTTGTATGGAAGTATAAGCCAATAAATCCTTTTATCCTTAACTTTGTCTTTGGTTCATTGTTTTATCTTAGCCATACAAACTGTAACTAAATAGACACAAGCAATATTTGTGGAATTTCAGATTAATCTTTAATAAGAAGAGTTTTGAGGTAATATTTTTAACACTATGGGTTTATGTCATTTTTTATATTAGGAGTAAAAATTTGATAGAATTAATTTCTTCACTAGAGTTTATAGAAATATGCAGTCCTATTTCAGAACAGCAAAGCACAAGTTTCTCTGGGGATATGATGATTATCAATTACTTGCTTTGGGAAACTATTCCTAGGGTGATTCACAGTCACTGAGCATAATTTATTTACATGATACTACAACTATAACCAAGTTGGAAAGTTCTAAAGAAGTGGTTTAAACCAAATAATTTCTTTCTGTCATTTTTTTAATTTAAAAGTTTATTTTTTAACATGGATCACTTTTCCTCTTCTCTCCTTCCCAGTCATCCCCCTGCTTCTCCCACCTCCATCCCCCAGCTCCCCATTCATTTCTCAGAGAGAGTAAGGACTCCCAGGTAACACAGTCTGTTATATCAAGTTGAGGTAGGACCAAGTTCCTCCCCCAAGTATCAAGGCTGGGAAAAGAGTTCCTCTGTAGTAAATAACCTCCAAGAAGCCAGTTCAAGTTCTAGGAATAAATTCTGTTCCCACTGCCAGAGGCCCCATAAAATGCCTACTTCAGTCCCATGGAAGTTTTTCAGTTCAGTACCAGTGAGATGCCAATATTTGAGGTCAACGACTACTGTAGGTCTCCTTATCATTATCTTGACTTCTTTGCTTACATAATTTGTCCTCCTTCTCTTTACCTAGACTTGGAACTAGACTAGTGCTTAGCTGGGGGTCTCTGCATCTAACTAAACTATTTTTTTCTTTTCTTAATATACTGACACTCAGGTGTAGAGAGCAAAGATAACTTTTCCCAGCTGACAAAAAGAATTGGTTGGAAGAATTAACACAGGATATCCAAGTAGTGAGGTCCTTCCATTTATTTATTTATTTATTTATTTACCTATTTATTTATTTGTTTGTTTGTTTACTAATAGTGAAATCACAATAATGGCCCTAATATTTCTGCTGATACTTAGTAATATCAGGAGCCTTGAGCATATTTTTGTCAATGCTCTCTAACTGAAATGCTGTGGGCTATTGCTTTTCTTTATGAGCCTTTGTTTCCTCATTTGTAAACTAAGAGGGTGGAAGAGAGAAGAAACCACATGATTTCTCTCTGCTCAGTTCCTTTCTGCCCCGTAAATCTATGAAGACTAATGTAATTATGTGGGCAAGATTCTCAGATGGCAAACACTTTTCAAGTCTTCCTGTTTCCTCCCCTGCTTTAGCTGTGAGGCTGTTCAGAATCAAACTGCAACCAAGCTGCAGCAAGTGTTTCCACCCAAGTTAGCACAACAGTATGCTACATTCACTTACACAGTCCCGTGCAACTTTTAGAGTCATTTACTCTTATTTCTAGTTCTGTGTGTCTGTGAGTGGGTATGTATGTGCACTTGTAAGTACAGTTTCCTCAGAGGCCAGAGAGGGCATTGGATCCCCTGGAACTGTAATAATAGGTATTATGAGCCATTTGACATGGGGGTTGGGAACAGGACATGGGAACTCTGTATGGCAGGCAGGCTATCTTAATGGATTTGGCACCTTGCCATCATATTAGCAACCATGCCACCTGCTCTGAGGTGGCCACTGCTGCTCTGGTTTGTTGTCATATGCTTTAATTGATTGCAACCCTAAGTTTTAGGGAAGTCAAGTGACATCAGTTTCATATTGGTAAAAATGGTTTTCAAGTGCAGAGCTCTCTGTCTTTAAACCCTATTCCTCACTTTCCATTATCTTACATTCTTCCTTATCTTTTCCTCTCATTGTTATTGAAAGAATGCCATGTCTCTGCATTCATTCAGCATAAAAATTTCCTGGTACTTTTTGTATGAATATGGATATGAATGTTGTGTCCATCAGGGTTCTTTAGAGGAACAAAATTGACAGAATACATATATGAAATTTTTAGAGTGGCTTACAGTCTGTGGTCTGGATAGTTCAACAATGGCTGTCCACCAAATCCAAAAATACAGTCATTGTTTAGTTCACAAGACTATACGTTTCAACTGTTTTTCAGTAAATGCCCAAATCCTAAAGAAATAGTCTCTAATGTTAGTGTACAGACTTCCCAGCAAGAGTGAGGCCAGGCAGGTAAACAGCAAATTTCTTTTCTTTTGAGTTCCTTATATTGTCTGCCACCAGAAAGTGTGGACCAGATTAAAGGTGAATCTTCCTACATCAAAAGACATGGATTAAAGAGTGAGTATTCCCACTTCAAATAATTTAATCAAGAAAAATTCCTCACAGATATACCCAGCTGCTTGAATTTAACTTAATTTCAAATGTAGTCAAGTTGACAACAAAGAATTGTCAGCATATATGCTTGTGCGTGTGTGTGTGTGTGTGTGTGTGTGTGTGTGTGTGTGTGTGTTTGCACTCATTTAGAAGCCAAGGGACACCCTAGGATATCTTTGCTTAGATGTTATTCATCTACTTCCTTTGGATATTAAAAAGACATGTGTATTTATGTTTGGGGTTATGGTGGTATCTGTGCTTGTGAGTGCAAATACTTATGGAAAGCCAGAAGAAGCATTGGATCCACTGAAGCTAGAATCAGTGGTTGTGAACAATAATGTAGATTATAGGACCCGAACATGGGTCTTCTGTAAAAGCAGTATACTCTGTTAACTGCTGAGCTATTTTTTCTTTTTTTTTTAAACATCTATAATTGTATAATTCAACAATGAGTCATCAGTCACAGAAAGAGCATTTGCAAATCAACAGGGAGATCCATATATGCAAACAGTCATAATAAATTAGCATATGATAAACCCTAAAATAAATTAAAAAAAATAAAATAAATAAAAAAGATAAGTAAATACTATGTAAAGTTTTTAATAATCAAAAAATACATTTGTATACAGAAAATTTAAACTGGTGAAAAATGTGAGAGAGTGGCAAAACTAAACAATATGGAGTGGAAAGTTTCTATCACTGCTAGTCAGTTGTGTGAATTGTGGATTCTTTTTAAGTGAAACTTGGAATGCATAGCACAGCTTTTTTTAAAGTACATAGGTTGGTAGTTAAGTGCACTCATTCATGATGAGGACCTGGGTTAGGTTCCCAGCATCCATGCTATAACTGTTTTTTGTTCCAGCTCCAAGAGATGTGATGCCCTCTTCTGGCCTTCAAAAACAACTGCAGTCACATGCACATACAGCCACATATGTACATATGCCTCAATTAAATTTTTTAAAAATAAATCTCAAAACTATGCATAGTCTTTAACCCCATCATTAAGAAATATTGCTAACAGAAAAATTAGACAAGATTGGAGACTTCAATTTTCCCCCATTGTTTACCAGTTACAGCAAATTTGTAATGACCAATTAATATATAATTATGATATAATCCTTAAATACTAAAATTGAAAATTAAAAACCCTAAATGCATATTATTAACATATAAAAACATGACATTTCTGATACAGTATAAAAAATGTTACAGAAAAATTAATACAGTAATTTTAATTAATTTTGTTAAGATAATATATGTATAATTACTCAAATAAACTATGAAAACCTATAGTAAAAAAGATGAATGATTTTTATCCAAAACATTGGATTCAAAGTATTTTTAATTAGACTTTTTTCTGTCTGATGTTTTGTGATTATTATTTATTACTAAGTTCTAAAATTCTATAATAAAAAATAGTTGCCTTATCAGAGAACAAGAGAGAGTGTTGAGACTTATGGACATACACACCTAAATTAGTTTGAACACAGAAGTTATTCTGCTTGGAACAAAATAAAAATGTACAATGCTAAGTTTCACAAAACAAAATTCTAACTTTTTGTAAAAATAAATAGCTAAAATAGCTTCCATCTCAAAGAAATAAGAACTAGCTTATTCTGTATTCTAATATTAATGACCACAGTGAATGATCATAGCCCAGGAACTCAAGACTCAAAAAATGTCCCACTGTGGAGACAATGTCATGGTCATAAAATTTTTATTTGGTTAGTTGGTTAGTTAATTTATTGGTTGGTTAGTTGGTTGGTTGGTTGATTAGTTGGTTTATTGGTTGGTTGTTTTGCTGGTTGCTTGGTTAGTTGGTTGGTTTGTTAGTTGGTTGGTTAGTTGGTTTGTTTGTTGGTTGATTTGTTGGTTGCTTGGTTTTGGTTTATTGGTTGATTGGTTGGTTTATTGGTTGGTTGGTTGGTTGGTTGGTTGGTTGCTCTCTCATGAGAGGAGTTCTCTGTGTAACAGTCCTAGATGTCCTGGAACTTACTTTGTATTTCAAGCTGTTCTCAGACTCACAGACATCTACCTGTCTCTGCCTTCCAAGTGTTGGGATTAAAAGTATGTTCCACCACATCCTAGCAGTAAATTTTAAAAATAACAGAAAAAGGAGAGGAGAAAGCCATAAAACAAAATACTTTTAAAATACTCTAGTGAGTGCCAACAGGAGGATGAATACAGTGAATGGTTAAAGGGTACTTATTATTCTTCCAGAGGACCAGGATTTGGCTCCCAGCATCAAATAGTGCTGGATCACAACTATCAAACTCCAGTTCCAGGGGATCTTGTGGCCTCTTCTGACCACTGTGGGTCAGAAAGTATGTATATGGATGGTACAGATAGAGTCATGTGAGTCCTAACATACACATAAGATAGATGCATCTAAAATAATATACAGGTGAGAACATCACATACAAGTAGGTTACAGCAAAGTAAGAAACATTTTCACTCTCCACAATACCTGATAAGTCGGTCAATTTTGTAGAATGGTTCACACATGTGCAGCTTTACTCTACCTGGTAATGCCTGTTCACAAATACAAACCAAATGACAGACATTTAAAGTTTCTTTCAAGGAAGCACAGATGTTTGTCTTGTTTCCTTGTCAGTTCATATCCATGGAGAAGTGGAAAATTGGAAGAATCCTTCTTGGTGCTTAGAGATTTATCTGGGACTGGCTTCTGTGGACATCCACTAGTATGCTCCAATGAATTTAAACCAATGTCTAATCCATCACAGTACAAAGACCTTTCAGGAGACTCTGAATTTCTTGTAATTTCATGAGTCTTCTAAGCCTCCTTTCTCCCTTCTAAGCTTCTCTTCTCCTCCTCTCTCCTCTATGTGTATCTGTTTCCTACAAGATTGGAGGAAATGTTTTGATCTGAGCCTCGAAGCTGCAGATCCAGGTGAATTTGTGGACAGGCAATCTAATCACTCAACTCCAGTTCCTGTATCTTTCCATAGAGTGAGAAGGCAAGTGATGGGAAGTTGGGGACCCTGCTCCTTTGGTGACATGGCTATGATGCCATGGTCCTAGTTCTTAGATTCCACATCCTCCTAAAGCAGGTGTTCTGGACCCCCTCTGGAGTCAAATGACCCTTTCACAGGGGTCACCTAAGATCATCTTTGCTCAGAGAAGCATTGTCTCAGTGTCTTTCGTCTGTGTCTGTATGTCTGCTGCCTGCTCCTCATGGTATATGTGGTGACTCTCTCTGGTGGTTCAGGTGGCTCACCGTTTTTTCAATCTGCTTTCTTTCCTTAGAAAAAACTCATTGGCCTAGTGCTGTCTTAGTAGGCTGGGCTGTCTGGTCAACAAGACCAAGCTGTCCTCCTTTCTCTGCCCTCTCAACAAGCACTGGAGTTACAAGCTTCTGCCTCCATGACCAGCATTTTTTTTAAATGTCACTTCAGTGTTTTATTTTCAGATTCATATGCTTATACAGTATAGTTTTATCTTTGATAGTGATGTGTTGTTTTTACAAATACTTACTTTTTGTATCTGTTGTTTTCAACCTGATGTTTAATGGTTCTTTAAGAAATTACCTCTGGTATTGTGTCTACTGAATTTGCATAATTATTTTGTCTATGTCAAAATTTTCTACACAATGCAGTATAACAAATTTTTACGTAGAAATTATCTTTTATAAAGTATCAAAAGAAATATTTGGGATAATTTAAAGTATAGAGTGGGTGTATATAATATACCAATGCTGTTTTCAGTGAGAAAGTTGAGCACATATAAACTTTCATATGCTTTAGAACATCTTTGAACAGTCATTCTAGGGATAGGAGGAGGATGGTATTGATCAACTTTAAATTAATATTTTACATTAAATACATAGTATAAAGCATGTGGACTAAAGACTCATAAGCATAGCCCCTAAGATTATTTGCCCTCATCTTAACTTAAGGAAAAGCCTTATAAGGAACACAATTTTTGGGTCCTCCTATAAGGACTAGAATGCCTTGATCCCATTGCCTATGTAGAGGACAGACTGACCCATTGTTTATGTACTCTTCTCTGGGCTTTCATTCTAACTTCTCTTCCTTTTTATTGTTTTCTGTGCAGAGGACAAGATTTGGATGATAGTTCAGCACAACAACACAGAGTTGACTCGGGTCCAGGGTTCCAACCCTGAGAAGCCCTATGTCATGACCTTAAACTATGGTGGCAGTATGGCGCAGCTGGAGGCTCTGATTGATGGCTCAGAGCACTGTGAACAGGAAGTGGCATATCACTGCAGGAGATCTCGACTTCTTAACACACCAGGTAATGTTCTGCCCTTCTTCCTGGTTCCTTGAAGCCCACAAGTCAATATCCTGACTGTGTTTTCCCTGATACAAGCTAGTATCATTGAAAAAGAGGGAACCTCAATTTTAAGAATGTGTTCAAAAGATACTTTTCTTAATGTCTGATATGGAAGAGCCAAGCCAGTTATGGCCATACTACTTCTGAGTAGGTAATTCTGGGGTACATAAGAAAAACAAACCTGAGAAATTAGAAACATGCCAATAAGTGGCATTCCTCCATGGCCTGTACTTCAGTTCTAGATTCCAGTTTCCTGCCCAAACTTCTCAGTGATGGAGTGTCACGTAAGAATTGTAAGCTTTCTTTCCCAGAAATGCTAACCAAGATATCCAAAAAGAAAGGTATTTGACAAGAAAGTGGCTATGGTGAACATTTTCACTCTGTCCTGAGGAAAGATATGACTCAAAGAAGGCCATGAGTCTTGTCTTTGATATGGAAAGATGTCTGTTGAATCCAAACTTGTTTTCACATGTTCAGAACAACATACTGAGAATACACAACCTGCTGCAATAGCTGTGGAATTGAAGATGTTTTGTGAGAGATGGCATTTGAAGACAAAGCATTTGAACTGATATGGAATCCTAGTATCTCAGTTCATACACTGAAGAGTTTGAGTTACATCTAAATGAATAATAATATTTGAGGATCAAGTACTAGACAATGAGGCCAGAAGACAGGTAGAGGCTACTCAGTGTTGACAGAATTTCTGTTGCTTGGAGAAAAGAGACTTCAATGAATATAAATCAAAAAGTATATTTTCATTTTAAATGTATTAATTAGTTATTAAGAAAGGGATTCTCATGCAGCATTCATATGCCTTTAATTCACTATGTAGCTTACAATGGTCTTGAATTCTTTGTTATCCTGCCTCTACCTCTGGAGTGCCTAGAGCATAGAAGTATACCACCATGCTTGTTTTATTTCTGTGGTGCTGGCCATCAAACTAAGTGTTTAAAAAGCTTTACAAAGGGAGTAAATCCAGCCCCTACACACTGCCCCATGTGCTTAACTGTCTGTTTGCTGGAGTAGTTCTCTATCCCCAGATGATTAAACTAAACTGTTATGTCACACTAAGTTTTTCTCAGAATGGCTGGCTCAAAGAACTGTCCTTCATTTTTTTTTATTGTCTTGTTGTCATTATCCAATGTTTGAGTTCCTATAAAGAAATAGAAGTGTGTCCATTATGACTTTGGGAATTTCCTAAACAAACTTTCACTGTCAGGTCACTTAGGTTATGTCATTTCTCTTATTTATTTATGTTTGCATGCATACATGTTTCTCTCTCTCTCTCTCTCTCTCTCTCTCTCTCTCTCTCTCTCTCTCTCTCTCTCTTTCTCTCTCTCTGTATGTGTGTATGCAGATGCACACATGCCCTTGGAGTTTTGATGTATTGTATCCCCCATTAGTCAAATAATAGGATTTTGTAAGCCACCCTCCCTGTGTTTTTATATTTTCATAAGAAGAACATATATTTGGGGATCAAATTAAGAGTGATATCTCAATTTTGACCTTACTTGACTTGTGCTAGCTTGCTTAGTGCCTACAAGTATAATTTCAGCACCTGTTCAATTTATGCAAAGATTTTACATTCATAAAGCTGAGAGGAATGGAGAAAAACCAACAGTCTGTATGGCGATATATTATATATTTAATAAAACCAGCCTGAAATGTCAGAGAGAGAAAATAGACCACAGCTGGTTCTCACACAGCTATCTTCCAAAGTGCTCAGTCTGGCTTTCCTATTCTAGAGAATAAATCTGTCTTCCTATGCCATCCTTAAACACCTTCTTTGCCCACTATTGGGTTAAACTCTGCATCAAATTCTAGAGTTAACATTAAATGTGTGAGCTACTTCTATTGGGTAGTAAGGTTTTAAACTCACAGAAACACAAAAAGATCTCTGTCTCTGGAATTATGGGATTAAAGGCATAGATCACCACTTCTGTGCTGGGATTAAAGACGTGAGTTACCACTCTCTGACCCTCCTGGCTTGACTGTGGGTGGATCTGTTCTCTGATATTCCAGACTGGTTTTATTAAATATATAATATATCACTACAAGTCTGGAATCCTTAGACTTTACCTGATGTGTCTCAGGCATTCAGTAACCAGTGTCTCTGCTCACAGCTTCCATCCCAACAGACTAGCAGAAAAGTTAATGCTATCATGAGGAATAGGCTTTAAGACAATTTCCATTTTATTATTAGTTCTTTGAAAACTGTACACAATGAGTTTTTCTTATGTCTATACCCAGTTCCCCTGAGATGGGCATACCCAGTAGCCATTCAACTTCAATTTCATTTTGTTTTAGTATCTGCCAAGTCCCACTTCTTCTATGCATATGTTCATGGAGGTATGACCTTCCACTGGAAAATGGATGACTTATGAGGGACTATACCTTAGAAGAAAACTGACTCTTAAGACTGAGCATTGCTTGGGCATTTATTGTATAAACCTTGGATAATTGTGGGTCTCTGTGTTAATCATGTTCTCGTGAAGAAAAAAAAAAAGATTTTCTGAACAGGATTGAGAGACACATTAATCCATGAAATTAACAAGAGACCATAAGGAGTCACTTCAATACAATGTTCATAGAGCATAATAATAGTAGCAGGTTCTCTCCTAGCACATATGACTACCTAGTCATAGGTTCTTGTCCCAACAATGGACCCTCACCAGATCAGCTGTTATTATACATTATAAGATGCACAGATGGAGAGACAGATGATACTGTTCTTTTCTGATAGATTCTTAAGATATATCTTGAAGATAACCAATTGGATTGGCAATAGCCTGTAACACTTATGTATCTATACAACCTCACTGGCCAACAGCTTCAAAATAAGAAAATATTTTTGGAATTGGCTTTTTATCTATAAATTTGTGGTGTATAACAGGAACATTTATTTTATTTTTATTTATATATTTATTATTTGGTGATTTCACATAATGTACCCCATCAAACTCAGTTATCAGACCTCTCAGATTCATACCCACTCTTATGATCACCCCATTTACAAAAACACCCATTCATGCTGCTCATTTACTTACTGGAGCATAATTAAACTCCCCAACAGGAGCATTTTTGCCTCTTATAGTATAACTGTAATTTAACTCACTCTCCTTTCTGTCTTCCCGTGTGTGTGTGTGTGTGTGTGTGTGTGTGTGTGTGTGTGTGTGTGTGTGTGTGCATGCTTCTAATCTTTTATAGTAGTGGGTAGGGGTGTGTTTCTTTCATTATCTAAGTGAAAGGAATATTAAGAAAGAATTCCCAGCCCTGTTATACATTTATTTATCCTATACTGTCACACTTTCCCCCTGAAAACACTAATAAGGTTACTGAGAACCCTTAGGAGATATGATGATTTATTGTCAGCCTGAAAAATCTGAGTTTAATTTCCAGGATTCACATGGTAAAAGGAAAGGATAAATGCCTACAGGTCATCCTCTGGCCTTCACACATCCTCTATAGGCCTGCTGTGTGCACATGTACACACACATATGCTAAGTAGACACATAAATGTAATACCATGGCCAATGAGTCAACATCCTTATGCAATAACTGATTTATATCAACCATAGTGTATCTTCTTCTATGGGTGTTTCAAACCAGCAGTCTCCTTTTGGTATGTATATAAGATATGCTGTAGATGGGCCTACAAATTTTTGCATATAGATCCCTGTGAACATAACTGATTGTATACTCAGGGTAAATTCTTCAAAGTACCTTTGTCAGAAAAACAGTCTTCATATTTTCAAGGATTTTTGACGCCCTGACTCCTGCTGTATATCAAGGTGCAGCCAATTTATACCCCTGACAACACAGCAAACTATGTGTCCATTTCCAGGCAATGGAAATAAACTTTGATTTCTCATTTCAATGTTGATAAACTTATGAATATAAAATGTCATCAAAGGAAATTTTAAATAAGGTTTGTAGGTAGTAGTAATTATACATGTTCATATGAGAGAAAAGAAGGAAGGAAAAGAGACAGAACACCATAACATATAGGTTGCTATTAACTGGTAGTTAGAATGCCAGGATTAATAAAAAGCTTTGCAATTTTGAAAATAGCATCTGCATGTGGATTTAATTTGGTGGGAGAGGTCTTCATAGCATCTCCTGTGTGCTTTGTACAGGAGATAATAAAAGGAGGAAATAAAGAAGACAAGTTAAAAGAAGAGAAATAGCCAAATGGCCACCAGTGACAGGTGTTTCTCATGGATGAGGGTATGTGTGATGGCCAGATAAGCATTCTCTGTAAACCAAGCCCAAGAAACAATTGTTATTTTCATGTAGCCTGGTTAGTGCTGGAAAGACGTGGAGAACTTGAGCTATGTCGTACTCCCAGCTCTCCTGCATTAAAACACACTACTGTTTCTTATGTACTATGAAAGCTCCCTAGAGCTAAAAAAAAATTGAGTATTTACAGAGCACATACATTTGACAAACTTCCTTATTGTGTAGAAAAATGAAGACAAAAGCAGCCATTACCCGATAGATGTCAGTGTCTGTGCAGCTTCCTGGGAAATATCTAATGGTTGTCCCACTCAGTTTCTAGAGAGATGGACTGTGGATCATCACATCAATTCCTTAGTTCTTTCTCCAAGCTCTGGAACTTGCTTGGTTATCTTGATCCAGCAACAGTGCGAGCAGAGGGAAGACAGACAAGAGAAAGCCAGGCATGGAATATCACTGTGTTTCATTTATTCACTTGGTGACTGAACCAAGACACTCATTTTCTTAAGTATTTCTCTGCAAATTTTTCTCCAGACATACTCATAACTGCCAGCCCAACTGACATGGCGTTTATCTCTGCAACTGAAAATGTGTCCTAGAAACAAGTTACTTCATGGTCCACAGGAAATGTTCCTGATAACTTTTATGCATCCTTGCAATTCCCTACTCTGTTTAATGTTTCTTGCCACAGTTTTGTGCAAAGCTAAGGCATCACTTCAGAGCACCTTTTCAGGGCAGGAAGAAATCAGCCTCTAGTGCTCAGGAGCCTTTTTTGCTGCCCTGTGCAGGACAAAACAGCCCTTTGTCTCTACGTTAGGATACATCTTGCTCTGGCAGAGTTTGGGCCATTTTTATACCTCAGAGGATCCTTCAGCAATTCTGTTCCTGGAGAGGAGTCAAGAAGGCAGTAAATGATGAGTATATAAAATGAAATAGCAACCAGTTTAGGCATTTTTACACATAAAGGACAGAACAATCAACACTGAAACTATTGGCCTTCCTGGTGAATAGTAACCTGGTCAGTTACCTCCCAATATAGGTTACTTTTCTCTTCACTGTAACAAAAATGTATGGCAAAAAGACCTTCAGGGTCCCTGTTATGTACATTACAGTACATAATAGTGCATGTAGTCTATTATGGTGGGGAAGGCAGGGAGCAGATTAGTTTATAAGCTAGCATGTTGTCAGATGGAAGCAGCAGGTAAAACACAGGAGAGGCTTAAGTCAGAAGTAGAAACAGACTACTTACTTCCCCAGACAGACCTGAGTCCCAATAGCCCACTCCTTCCAGGGGAGTCCTATTCTGAATGTTCCAAAACCATTATTGGCACCTCAGCACAGAAGTCAAGTGTTCAAACATATGACTTTTGAAAACATCTCATACTTGACTCATAAAACTCCACAAAAACCTTCTGGAAGGAAAACAAGACAGACAAGGCCTTAGATGATCCTACAGGGTAGTCTTTAAAGCTCTCTGGAAGAAACAAGCATTGAACATCCTATCTATCTACAATTTTTCTTTCTTATTTTTCATAGAGCCAAGGATGTGCTATTAGATTATTCAAACAGCCTAAGTATCTGTTTCACCAATACTGTTGTATTTAGCACTCTACCCTGAAGGTTTATTTTGGCATTCCCTCCTAAGTAAAGCTATGTATGGTACATGGCACAGGGGACAAGTTGCAAGTAAAATGTATGCTATGGTTTTGACCTCACTTGTCATCAAGGACCCATGTTTAAAAGTGTGAACTTTAGCCTGGTGCTGTTGGTGAATGGTGAACTTCTAAGGGTAAACCCAGTAGGAGATGCTCAGGGCAATATGATCTTCACTTCATTTTTTTCCTCTCTCTTCTCTCTGTCTCTGTATCTCTCTCTGTGTGTCTGTCTGTCCCTCTGTCACTCTCCCTCTTTCTCTCTCTTTTCTGTGTGAGTGCATTTGTATATGTGCAGATAGATGCATGTGTGCACTTGCCTGTGGATTCCACAGGACAAATGATAACCAAGTAAAACCTCGAGAACAGTGGCTCTAACAAACCTCTTTCCACACAGATTCTGTGTCTCAGGGACTTGCTAGGAGGATCAAACTGTCTAACACACACTGAGCTATCTGAGGCTCAGATTCTTACTTTGAAATCAAATTGCCATAGGAAAGGATGAGCTGGAGTTTACATTGGTTTTCTTTGAACACAAAGCATTTGTGAAGCAAATCCATAATGCACACAAACTGGCTGTGAGGATATCTTATTATCTCTAGTACAGTGACTCCTGTGTTCAAACTCTGTCTGCCTCCCAGGAACTAAAGGTGCATTTAGTCCTCTTCACTTATTCCTACAGGCTTGCAGGAGTTTTAGGTTTGCAATGAATTGCTTAACCTGGTAGTGTTGCAGTGACATTTAAAGGAACAAAATGTGTTCTCTGAGAGAATTATTACATCTTCATCTGGCCTTTTCCCTTCATCTTTTTACTTTAGTGAACATGTAGCTGAGTAGATACACACACATGCACACACACACACACACACACACAATGTAATATAGTATCTAAACAGTGTATTTATGATCTGTATCATGACGATATATAATATAATACTTGCAAATTTATATTATAATCCATATTCATAGGGTTCTATAGATTTTGGTTCAACTAAATGCAGCTTGAAAATACTTGGAAAAAAATGCATTCATTGCTCACACAATAATCTACTTACCATATAATTAATGCCCACTGTACACATAAAAAGTGTGGGAGAGATTTTGGTGGCCGGGCGCGGAGGTGATTCTACACTGAGGGGGAATGCGGCAGTGGCGAGGGTGGCAGTGGCAGCGTTCGTGTGCTCGGGTCTCAATCACTGAGGGAAGAGGCGGTGGAGGAAGATGTGGCAGCGGAGGAGGCGGGTACGAATCAGCTTCGGGCAGAGACATGGCCAACATCGCGGTGCAGCGAATCAAGCGGGAGTTCAAGGAGGTGCTGAAGATCGAGGAGGTGGAAGATATCAGCTAGAGATAAAAATACCAGAAACATACCCATTTAATCCCCCTAAGGTCCGGTTTATCACTAAAATATGGCATCCTAATATTAGTTCCGTCACAGGGGCTATTTGTTTGAATATCCTGAAAGATCAATGGGCGGCAGCAATGACTCTGCGCATGGTATTATTGTCATTGCAAGCATTGCTGGTAGCTACAGAACCAGATGACCCCCAAGATGCAGTAGTAGCAAATCAGTACAAACAAAATCCTGAAATGTTCAAGCAGACAGCTGTACTCTGGGCACATGTGTATGCTGGAGCACCAGTTTCTAGTCCAGAATACACCAAAAAAAAAAAAAAAAAAAAAAAAAAAAAAAAAAAAAAAAAAAAAAAAAAAAAAAAAAAAAAAAAAAAAAAAAAAAAAAAAAAAAAAAGAAAACCTGTGTGCTATGGGCTTTGATAGGAATACAGTAATAGTGGCCTTGTCTTCAAAATCATGGGATGTAGAGACTGCAACAGAACTGCTTCTGAGTAACTGAGGCATGGGAGCTGCTGCTAGCCACTCTCACCTCAAGCCTCTTCTTGAGGAGCATCAACATCTGTTATTTTTAGGATTCCGCATAAATTTCTTTTAAACTGGCATTCTTGCCTACTGATGTTATCTAGGCACCATTGGAGACTGCAAAAAGAAAAAATTCCCTGCTCTGTAAATAAAGCTAATTAAACGTCTGTGTAAATTTAAAAAGGGGAAATACTTAAATTTTTTCTTATAGTGTAAAATTTCTTTGAGCTAAGCTAAAACCATGGAAAAAACATGCTATGTTAGTGTTTAGCAGTGTAACAAGACTCTCGAGTTTGCTTCAGGGTTCTGTTGAATAACTAGGATAACACTCGAGTGTCGGCCGCTCACATTGTCGTGTTGCATCACAGTTACCTTAAGTGTTTGAGCATGGATCCTTTGTGCCTGTGAATTTACTTGCATGCTTGTACTTGACTTCTTAGGATGGGTAGCTGAAAAGACCACCCCTTTAGGCATTAGGAAATTCTTGAATTATGAGATTTATTCTGATTTAAAGATGACCTAATCAGAGCCTTTCAGTCTCTGTGGACCGGTAGGGACACTCTTATTTTTTTCCTGTTACCATGCAGAGCTAAGATTCTCATGGTAAATTTCTGTGTTTGGTGGGAAATGAGCTGAGGAAGTGTCTCTTGTTCTGTTTTTAGGTCATAGATTTGAAATGTTTTGTCTGAGTTCTTCACTGTGTAAGTAATAATGTAAAAATGGGGCTGCCAATTTTATTTCTCTTATAAAAGAATACTCAATGTTGCAGTATTCCCTGGTGTAATAAAAGAACCCTACTTAGTTTTTCAGTGAATTTGACATTTTTATGAAATCTTCGGAAACTTGAAGGATGCAGCCAACTGTTTCCAGTAATGTCCAGTTAAACTGGACTTTGTAGTTTGCTTATATCAGACTCCCGAGTCACCCTTGCACTCCACGTTCACACAGGAAAGCTGTTAGCGTCTCACTGTGCATACTTCAGATGCACATAGGAATAGGGATGCGTCATAAATCTAGCTTTCTTTATGATGTTTCTGATAATGTGAGAATTGAAACTTTCCCTTCTCTTGTATATAGACTCCTGTTCTTATTGACCATTACATCTCATTCTAAGTTCCAAAGTTTGAAAACTCTGTTTGTTTTGCAAACTTAAACACTTAATTTAACCATTTTAAGGTTCAAGTGTATTTATGTAGACAGTTGTTACATAGGAGATACAATTAAAAATTTTGAGGACCAATGCATAAATAACAAATGGAATGGAATCAGACTGAATTAAAGTAAGATTCTCCATTTAATGTCATATTCTAAAAGATTTGTTTTCTTGAAGTGTTCTTCACCTTATAGTCAAAGTGTTCGGAAAATACTTTTTGAACCTATTAAGTTAGCATAACTTGATTTGACTTCAATAATCTTGATACTACAAGCAATAAAAGAACCATTAAATATACTATAACATTAAAGATGTGAAGGTTCTTCCAGCTACTTGTAAGGCTTTCACAGTTACCAGTGACTCTTAGGATTGCTGTTCTGCACACTAAACTCAAGCTGCTATGTTTTCCATGTTTGCGGATGCACACATTTCCTGTTGCAGTCACATCCTTTTATTGCTGTAGTTTATTTTCTAAGGATGCCAAAGGAAACAATTTTTTTTTTAAAAAAAAATATTTTAAAAAGCTAAAACCTTGTACTTTTTTTTAAAAAAAAATATTCTGAGATTAGATGGAATTGTGTGAAGTTATGGACAGCATTGCACCATTATTGATTAGAAAGGTTTTTGGTTTTTTTAAGTGGAAGTGGCTTGATAGCACTAACATTTGGATTTTTTAAAGTGTAAAGCATTCTTGGAGTTTACTCTGCTTTTATTGTCAGGGTATATTGTCTGGTTATACATAGATGAGAAATAACTCAGATGAAAAGAGTCAAGCATTATGTCCTTTGCTCTTGGAGGCAGCTATATCCTGCATTGTCTTTTTTTTTTCCTTTTTGCATATTGGCCTCCATCTTGCATGCACTAAACACATTTACATGTCCCCAGCACCTGTGAAATTAGAGCAGTATAATATTTGGTTTCACAGGTTTTACCTTTATATGTAATAGTAATTTTCAGCTGGGTGTGATCCCAGCTTTTGGGTGCCAGAACCATGAATTCAATGCTGTGTTACATAAGCAAGATTGAGGTTTCTCTTCATTTTCATTTAATGCGACAATAGCCTTTTTTGGTGTATCCACCCCTCACTCCCACAAAAAAAAGAAAAACCAAAATCCAAAAACTGGTATGCTTAGTTCATCAAAAACAAAACCAGCTTAGGTTCTTTATTTTGATATTAAATATGTTTAGGAAAATACTAAAAATTCAGGCTTAGTAAAAATACTCTGATGAGAATTATAACTCTGTGTTAAATAACATGTTGGTTTAAAAAGTCCTAAAATGGAAATTTTTGGTCTGAGTTTGATGGCGTATGCTTTTAGTTCCAAGGCAGGCAGATTTATGAGTTCAATTCCATTCTGGTCTACATAGCAAGTTCCATGCCAGCCAGGGCTCCACAGACCATGGGAGCCATCCCCAGGCCCCAGTAATTTTAGTGAGATCTCATTTAGAGCATGCAGATTTACTACAAGTCACTGACCCTCTAATGGGCTTTTACGTAATTCAGTCATTTTTTCTGAGCTTGTGCCTCACGTTTAACAGAAAACTTGTAAGCATGTTGGGATAGATGACAGAAAAGTTTGACTCCAAGCACAGAATGTAGATAATTAAGGCACACTGGTACTAACCAGCTGCTCTGAATTTGTGCTCTCAAATATTTGTTTCTTAGTTTACTTTAAACATAACATCTTCAAAAATATGTACATGTTTGGAATCTTGAATATTTGGCTTTTGAGAAGTGTAACCCATGAAATGAGATTAAAACACATTTTTGAAGTTTTTTTATATTCCTGATCTTTGGTGGCATTTAACACTATGCAAAAAATCTTTAAGTGTCTGCAGGAAAGAACTGGCAGCAGGCTTTGCTTGTTATGCACTATAGCATGCAACAAGTTATTTTACTGGCTAGGCTGCTGAGCAAATTTACCAATATGAAATGCTCAGCTCAATTGTAAGTGTATGCCTGATATGAGCTTTTAAAACTGCAGTACAAGTAGGGTGTTTTTGAAATCCGGTGTAGCAGCACCAGAAATGAATTTCTGGTAGTATAAAGATTTAAGATAAATTAGGACAGAGAACAGTGGAATCAGGTATATTGTGTACATAGACGGAACCAGCATTTAGATAGGAAAAAGATAAAGGACAGTGTCTGTTTACAGCTAACTTTATTTTATGGACTTTGACAAAATGCTTCTGTATTAATCACTTTTTCTATTACAAGGAGTTGATGTTTAAAAGTTGAATTTCTGTCTTTCAGTCCCTGTTAAGTAAATGCATCCCCATCAGTCTGTTGGTGTCACTGAGAAGGAAGCAATTCCAAATTCTCACTGCTGCATAACCTTTTCTTAAGCATGACTCCCAGGGTCTACATATGTGATATACTCTGCACTGTTGCAATGCACAGTACAAATCCACTGCGTAAGGTAGGGGAGTGCTGCTGTCTTCCTTGCCCCTTGTGCTGTTACTGCTTTCTTACACTACTAGGACCTCAGAAGCCTACCATCACCTGAAGGTGTCATGTGTCACCCTTTGCTTGGTCCTTCCCACCATTCTGCTGTCTGATCAGGTGTGGCACAGGTGTTTGGTACTGAGGGTAGTCCTTGCACTGTGCTGTTACAGATCATGTCTGCTTACTGTCGCCTACTTTTTACAGGCATCATAATAAAAGCTAGACAATTTCTTGGGGAGAAGAGACTTATTTAATGTAATTTAAAGACTTTTCCAATAGAAAATGAAATATTATTGAAAATAATCTATTTTTTAGCTTTCAGCAATTGATGGTGCTTTGTTGTGGTGTCTGCTGGAAGTTACTGCCATTATAGGGATTTTCATTAACCTCACTGGGAAAGAACTGCTTGTTAGCTTCTTTAGATCTCTAAACAGTTTGTTAGTGATGGTAAATTCTGTAGGAGGGTCTATTCTGAGACATTAACTTCCCGTAAGGGGAAAACGGGCTGGTTACCAGAACTACCATTGAGGCAGGGTGGGCTTGCGGGTGAAGGGTTGGGTGTTTTGTCTTCAGAATAAAACTACGAAACACTTTTGTATACAACTGAATTTTTTAAAAATAAACACATTAAAAAAAAGTGTGGGAGAAATGGAAACAAGTTGGTCATTAAGGCTAACTGACAAACCAGCCTACTTTACTGATTTCGAGGCCACAGGGGGCTGCCTAAAAAACATGAAAGACGGTACTTGAAGAGGAATACCCGAAGTTGTTTCCTGGCCTCCAAATATAGGTGTGCCTTTTCACAGTCTTGTGCACACATTCTCCCACACACAAGCATTTACTCATGCGAATCCACATTAACACTTTTGTTTGTTATTAACTTGTAAAACACAGCATCATAAATAGTGATTTAAGGGAGATGACGGGATGTGCACAGATTGTGTAAAAACACTATGTCATTGTGTATAAGAATCTGGAACAGCCAACAATTTTAATGTTTAATGGAAATAATTTCCCAGGAATAGCCAGAACTGACTTTGTACTTCTTATACACAAGCTGGTATATACTATATTATATATACCAGGAAATGATATTAGATATACATAATTCATTTTTAGTATACCCAAATGGATCTATTTACAAGCTCTCCTGTGTATAGATGCCTTCATATTTGCTTATGGTATTTAATTCAGTGTGACCATTTATGCATCTTTTTTTAGAGACTTGAACAGAAGTTTAAAGGATTTTGTCACAAGTCTTCAAACATAGAGATTTGGAATAAAGAGATGCCTCAGCAAGCAAAGGGACTGGCTGACAGGCCTGGTATCCTGATTTGGACCCCTGGTACCCATACAAGGAAGGGAATAACAATTTTTACAAGTTCTCCACATGGACCCTGTCATACACAGAAACACACACACACAGACACATACACACACACATGCAACAACATAATATAATTTAAATGATATTAAAGATAGACAGCTATGAATCTAGTCAGTGTATTTCACTGTGTATAAAAAACCCTTTGCCTGTAGCCTGTAATATTTCTCTAATAATAGACTCATGATGTTTTGTTTGAGGCACAAAGACAGAATAAAAGTGAGTTAATTCATAAAAAAAAATGCACCTACTCTAAGCCAAAGAAAGATGTAGATGTAGATTTCTTATTCTAATAAGAAATACTCTATGAATGCTTCACAGAAATGTACTTAGCCATTATTAAGTTGTTATATTGATTATTAATATTTAAATGATCAGTGCTTATTGTGAAAGCCCCCAAGTGCAGATACTCTACAAGATAAGATCTGCATTTTTCTCCTGCCCTAAGAAAGTATGTTCACTTACTATGTCTCAATTATACCTACAAGTAAATACATCCAGTTTTTGAATTATAAGATACAAAGATAGTAACAGGAAATGAACATAAAATTTGAAATCATAAAACCTCATATTAGTTACTTGTGTCACCTACTTTCAAGCTTATGACAGGGCTTCTGGGGTGTGTTGTTATTTGGAGACATTGTCTCCTGTACCCAAGCCTGTCCTTGACAGTGTCAAGGTCTGTTGATGATTGGACTTCTGACCTTCTTCCTCTCCCTCCCACATGCTGGTATTCCAGGTGTGCATCAGCTCATTGATTTAGCTGGAGCTGCTTACTGCACCCAGGGTTTTGTTCTTAATATAAAACAATTCTGTAAAAGGAGCTATATCCTCAGCCCCATTTATGATCTCTGAGCTGTGTGTTGGTGACATTTAATGGGATACATGCTGTGCTTTAGGTAGATAACCAAGATGCTCTGATTACTTGTTATTTAGTATCTTTTTCACATTACCCAGTGAACACAGGTAATATGATCTCCATTAGCAACCAGTGAAGTATCTGGAAACCTCAGTCAGTTTCCCTGAGACAGTTCAGCTTTGGCGTTTAACTCTTCTTAGCCTGAGGTATACAAGCCACCTAAACTTTAGTTTACTTATAAACATGGTTGTTTTATATTCCTAGAAGTTATGTTGATCATTTTAGAGATAAGTGTAGGTTCCCTTCTGACTTCTTTTATCCTTGTAAATTTATTCATGTTATATGAGTAAATGGCTCACTCATTTGCTAAATTTCGGTTCAAAATCTAGGACTCTTAATCATATCTACTCCTCATTAAGTATACCTGTGTGATTTTATTTTTAACCCACAAATGCCTGGAATTATACTAGATATGAGAAAAACTTACATAGTACTTGATGAATGAATAAAATACTGCTTCTGCACTAAAATGTATCCCTTATTGTCTCTGTGATGTAAAAGAGTACAGTGACTGAACAAGTGCACTTGGTTGAAACTGATGCCAGATACTCACAGGCTGACAGCCACACTACAGAATAGAAACTGCTGGCCTTGGAGGCTCTGTCATTGGCTTTTTGAGACCTTGAGCAAGTAACTTACATTTTATTGGCCTCAAGTTTCTCTGCTTTAGCACTAGAGGTTGTATTCCATGGTCTCCAATTATCTTTTCTACCACAGCACTCGTTTCTCTACACTAACCAAACAATCTGAGTGGAGATGCACGTCTGAGTTTATTGTTTTTGTTTTATTTTGTTTTTATCGCAGCAAAGAACTAAAAGTGTTGGTAAAACACAGTTCAAGAAATTACTTTCTGAGACACTTCAGCCAATGACACATGGTTGTGTTTATATGTAGTAAATCATGCTTTTGCCATTTTTGTGTAAAGTACCTCTTCAGAAAATGCTTTTTATATAGTAATATGCTGTGGGATTCTGTTCTTGTACATTGTAAATATTTGTCCCTCCTACTGGCTTAATAAAACACTAATTGACCAGAAGGCAGATAGGAAGTATGGGTGGGACTACTATACTAAGAAAACTCTGGGAAGAGAAAGAGCAGAACAAAGATGCCAGACACATAGAGGAAAGAATCCAAGAAGTCTGCTTTAGGAAATGGCACTAAGCCACTTGACTAATCATAGATTAGTTTAACAGTAAGAGTTAACAAGTAATATGCCTGAGCCATAGGCAAAATTACATGTAATTAATATGAGACTTTGTGTGATTATTTGAGATTGCTGGTCCAGATCTCAGGGCTAAGCCAGGCCAGAAACACTTACTATAGTAATAGCAATTGATAAAGAAAAGTATGCATGTGCTTCTGTCATAGATTAAGATTAGTTAGAAAAATAGAGGAAAAGAAGTATTTTAGTCCATTTTTCTAGCTTATATGTTGCCCTGGGTTCAATTCCAAGCACTACAAAATAATAAATAGTTACTACTAGTAATAAATGCAAGGAAATATTTTGTATGGAGTTAGTTACTATTGTTTCTGTAGCTGAACACTGAACCAGAAGCAACTGAATGAAAGAAAGCTTATGGTTTGAGATGATAAAGCTGGAAAATGGCAGAGCAAATGGGGTAAAGGCTACTTGCTAACATCTTTGCAGACCTAGAAGCAGAGAAAGGAGAATTCGAGCACTCCATTAGTTTTTCTCTTGTCTCTTTCATTTAGTCCAAGACCCAAACTCACGTGGTAATACCAACCACATTCATAGTGAATTTTTACCTCTCATTTAAACCAATCTAGAAATTCTCTCACAAGCCCACCCAGACATGTGCCTCATGAATGCCCTTAGCATTTTCTAACCCAGTCAAATTGACAGTCATAATTAAACATCACAAGTTTAGAAGGGGTTTAAGAAAGGCCCTATGAGGACAGACTGTTAAAACTAACGGCCATTTGAAGGATCATATGATAACATACTACATTAAAAATTTCTTAAAATATATAAATTTATGAAAGAAATCTAAATGGAATCACTAAATAACAAGGAAGACATTGCTCCAACTATGTATCACTTATTGTCAAATGAATTCCAGTGCCAGGAATGGCTGACATCTAATGGAACTGATCAAAGAGGCCCCAATTAAAACTCCCAAACAACTCAGGCAATTTCCAGGGCTACTGTTTGCTCTCTATAAATTGATTGTAAGGCTCTATTGATGAAAGCAATACCTATAGAACTCACTAAAAATACAAAAGTTGAGCTGGTGCCTACCTAAAACCTTTACCTCTACTGATTAGTATTCACGACACACAAAGGTACACTCAAGACTACCACAGGAGAAAGGTAAACACCAACTCAGCTATCAGATTTAAGATCCACCCAATGAGATGGAACTCATCCTCAAAATTACCCTGGTGGCCAAGAACCTAAAACTAGATGGGCCACTGATGTAGGGAATAACCAATTACTAATGTTCTGCTAAAGGAATGTATCTATAGAATGATTCCTAGGGAATTTGAGCTATTAATCCTATAGATCACTGTCTTAGTCATCATCTGAAATCCTCCTACAGTAGAATGAAACTGATACAAAGACCCATAACTGGACAATAAGTAGAGTGTGAAAGACCTCTGAGGACTCAGTTTTAAATGGAATATGTCTTTGCCAAATCCCTCTTTTCAGGGCACAAGGAACTATGCTGAAGTGAAGGCAGAAAGTGCTAGTTTTGCATGTGAGATTAGACCCCCACACACTACCAGGTCAACACGAGAGAGTTTATTTAGGAGAGTTGCCAGGTGAGTACAGGAGCAGAGAAACAGAAGAGAAAGAGAAAAGAGAGGCATTCACATGGACTGGGAGAGATGGGAGGAGGAAGGGAGTTTGAACAGGGGGATACATCAATAAAAAATTAGTTTTTATTCATAATAAAAAGGAAATAAAAAAAAAGAATGGGTGGTCAAGGATCCATGTGGCCATGCCTAGGGGTATGCCTTCCATAGGTGAGGGGTGAAGTGTTCTACTGGAGCTATGGTGGCTTTGCCACATGGCTGCTATGTTCCAGAAATTCTTATCTCACTTAGTGCTATTTTGAGTTCACCATGTAGCAAGCCAGGAATCCCTACAGAAAGAGCATAAAAGCCCTATCTTAGAGTTCTATTGCTAAGAAGAGGCACCATAACCACTGCCATTTTTATAAAGGAAAACATTTAACTGGTGTACATTTCAGAGGTTGAGTCATTACCAGGATGACAGAAAACATGGCAGCATGAAGGCAGACTTTATTCTGGAGAAATAGCTAAAAATTCTACATCTGGATAATGAGTCAGCAGGAAGAGAGAGTGACACTGGGCCTGGCTTAAGCTTCTGAAGACTCAGACACCAAACCCAATGACATACTTCATCCAACAAGGCTACACTTTCTAATAGTGCCACTGTCTAGGGGCCTATGGGTGCTATTTTTATTCAAATCACCCCAGAGCCAGTTCTAGTGCATTTCTTGTGCTCTTTCTCTTGGCTTTTGTTTTTCTTAATTTATTCATCTTGTTCTATCTTTGTCTATTTGTATTTTCTATCTGTTTTCTTAAGAGAGAAAACAAGAAAGTTTTTTTTTTTCTTTTTGGTAGACAGGCAGAAAAGATCTCAGGAGATAAGGGAGAGGAAACTGTAATTAGAATATATTATATGAAAAAAACCTTTATTTTTCATAATAATTATCCTTAAATAATAAAATATGAAAAATGTGTTTCCCCTATATCAATTTGCTACATAAAGACTGAGATCCTTGCATTCTACTCCTGGTCTGTAAGGTCTCATGTTCATCTCATAAAGAAAAGTTCAGTAGTCAATCTCTAAGAATCTCCAACATCTTACTATCTGTAACAATATTCAAAAGGTTTAACATACATTCATATAATTTTAAAGCTCTTTAAACAAACTGAAAGTCAAAAGACAAACTTTAATAGTTGTTTATGCAGTAGATATTTCTGTTTCAGAAGAGGGGTGGATCCATAGCAAAAAGACGTGGGACCAAAGCAAGACACTCCTAGAAAACTAAGTCTCCATAGTTCCATATAGTGACTCTGTCCTGATTCACATAGCTTGGCCTCAGCAGCTTTCTTGAACCTTAGTACAAGCTTCAGTCTGCCATCTTACATGCCCACAAACCTAACATGACATGGTCAAAGCCAGCTTCTGATGCCAGCTGGAGATATATCCTAATCTCTTATAGTTGCAGTGGTTTCTTGGAACCTGCCTGGCTGAACATGAGAAGATACTCTGTGGGCTCTCTGCTCAACCACCCTCTAAGTGAAAGATTGTTCAATACACTTGTACTGTTGTGCTCTGGAGTTCTGAATATGCACAGTCTTGCTTCATTCCCTTTTCTGTCATCCTCATTTATCTGATTTTTCACCAATGACATGCTAACATTACAGGTGCTCTTGTTTTTCTTCACCTCACAGTCCAATTCAAACTCATGCCTGTCACTTTCCCTACCATTGTGCATATTTTCATGTCTCTTTTCAATCCCTGGAAATCTAACTATAGTAAATGGTGCATCTCTGACAACATGGTTGATATTCTGTCTTAAAACTTCTTCAGCCAGACTTTTTGCCAGAATGGGTCATAAATGTTGTCTACCCCAGTCCATGACACTTCATGAGCCCGATGTCTGCTGGGTGCTTTTCCTTAAGATGTTTGTCCTTCTTACAGACAACAGAATGGCACCTTGAGCTCTGCTTATAGTAGTTTAGGAGCTGTCTAAGATACAGTTATAAACTCTACGCACTTCCTTCACATACTATTCCAAGAGCTAGCAAACACACAATCAACTTTATGTTTATATATATATATATATATATATATATATATATATATATATAACACATTATAATTCACATTAGTTTCATGTTAAAATTAGTCTGCTGTGTGTGCATAGAGGGACCAGACCAGGTCCAAAATGATGTTAAATCTCAAGGGAAAGTAGAAATACAAAACATAAAAGTGACTGGATGACAAGTATTAGGTAGGGGAAACATTTGAGAGGAAAGGAATAGATTTTGCACTAGATGTGGTGACATTAAGATACTGTGGGGGTGGAGCTGGGCAGTCAGCTGTCGTACAGCCTGTTGTTAAAGTCAGAGGTCAAAGGGTGATAAGACATCAGAGAAAGCATCAGTTACAGAATCTCCCTAGCATGTTTTCAATAATACAGTAAGGCAAGGCTCATTATGAGCTGTAAAAGAAAGTTTAACTAGTGAGAATAAAAGGTGAGTTGGGAGAAGAGGCCCTGGGAAATGCAGGCTGTGCTTGAGCTTTGTTAGCTGCATTGGGCTCAGATGGCAGACGTACTTAGTAGCACCCCAGACATGTGTTGGGGATATTTATGGATGCAAGAGTGGCTTGTAACTGGGTATATCAGTGCTTCATTCTGAAAGAATGAAATCAAATAAAAGGTCTTGTTTCTGAAGCCAAATGCACATAAACAGCCAGCCAGAGAAATGAAGAATACCGCTGCTGTAATCTCTATGATCCTAACAATCCATCAGTGCTGGCCAAAGCTCTCATTTGCCTAAACTTTCCAATACACTACAGTAAGATATGCATGTGTGCACTGATATATGATTATTAAATGTGGATGTGCAGGCATTTGCCTTACCCCCACACTGCATTGCATTCTCAAAGTAAGTACCGAATATGATGCCATGGGTTCAGTTATATAAGGGGAAGGAGGAGAAACTGGAGATACAGCAGCTAAAGCAACTTTTTCAGGGATTTTATAAGCAGAATTTGAAATAAATTTAACTTTATGGTGATAGACATTACTGAAAAGTGAGGGAGATAAGGAAATGAGATGATGTCTCATACCCAAATTCCTTTGTTATTTGGGAAACACATCTGTATGTGATATGTAGGGCTGATTGCAGATTTCTTACATATATACATATTTAAAACAAGTTCTTAGTGATATATAAATATGCATATGTATTCACAAAAATATACATATATATAAAACCGTACATATGGTTTTCTATTTCTGTATAGGAGCCATGTAAACTAGGGGGATGAAAAGGAAAACCATCAACAATAACCATGCGTGATTCAGTTTCTTGTATAGACAAATTATTCCAATATCTCAACTATTTCCCACAATACCATGAGGTGCAAGTTATTACCATGAGCAAGCTGAAGTTTACAGAGGCTAATTAGGTAACAGCCACATAGCCTTTTCTATAGCTGTGAAATCAAGTGCACTTTCATTGTTAGACAAAAACAACCCTTGCTTGAGTCTCACAGGTCACCAGCCACCAGATGCCAGTATCTCAGTATTCTCCTGAGCTGAGTCAAATGCAGAGAGAGTGTTGCCCTTTTACACAGGCACAGTCAGAACCCACTCAAGGACTATTTGGTAATCATTTGGATGATTCTCCCAGAGGAAGGGACCAGTTATTTCTGGAAATACCTCACTGAGAGGGAATGAACAGATAGTGGGGGAAAGTGGAAATGAAGTCATTGTTGCTGCTACAGTGGTGCTGTGAGCAGCATTTGTCCATAGGGGTCTGGGAAGAGTAAGCATCAGAATAGGGAAAGAGCTGCAGGAGTAACCTTGGCAAGGGAAGAAAGCAATGTCTTAAAAAAAGAGGGAAAAAAGGAGAGTAAAGGAAGAAGTAGAATATCAAGAGGAGAAGAGGAAGAGGAAAGAAAGGAGGCAGAAGAAAAGAAGAAAAATGTGGAAAAGCAGGAAGATGAGGCAGGCAGGAAGAAGACAAAAAAATCTATCTCGGTAATTCTTCTGTCAGACATGCTAGGGAAGAGGCAAATATATCCTTCTAGAAATTTGTCACTTTCAGGAGAAAGTGCAGCTGAGGAGAAAGAGATAGAGCAGATGGAGGAGCATGAGGAGGAGCAGGAAGAAAAGGAGCAGGAGTAGAAGCAACCAGAAGTGCCAGAAATAAGAAGGAAGAGAGAGGGAGGGAGGTCAGAAGAAAGGGAACTCCTTGACAAATTATGTTTGTCTTCATTCAATAAGGAGAAATTTCTGGAGAGAATAACCCTGCACCATTTTCTCCTGGCCCTGAAGTTCTGGTGTGGGAAGACAACCATCCCTAACAAAGATAGCAACTGTTGGAAATGACACTGTGAATCATGATCCTCATGAAGAAAGAGGGTGGCACATAGAATATGGTGTCCACTGGGACTCTGTACTGGCCAGATGTTGGCACTGAAGAGATGCAATGGAATAACGTTTCTTGAAGATAAATTTGAAATGAAAATAACTTTTTTATAATATCAGTAGTATTCAGGATAATATAGCACAGAAGAATATTCCTTTAATAAAAGACTATTTTTCTAAATTGGTGAACTCTTCAAAAGAAGCAATAGCCATACTTACTTCTCAAG
Source organism: Sigmodon hispidus (assembly GCA_004025045.1). NCBI lineage: Eukaryota > Metazoa > Chordata > Mammalia > Rodentia > Cricetidae > Sigmodon > Sigmodon hispidus. The sequence goes on from PVIH01006058.1 coordinate 84,952, forward strand.
TCCAGTGCCAAGCTTGGTAACTAGCATAAAGTGCAATTTGAAAAAATAAAATTCTTGGATCTGAAGTGATGACTTACTAGTTAAGAGGACTTGCTGGTCTTTCAGAAGGTCCCTATACATTTCTCAGCATCTGCACACTGGCTAACAACGATCTGTGACTCCAGTTTTAGGAATCTAAAGCACTCTTCAATCTTCTGAGGTCACTAGGCATGCACATAATGCACATACCTATGTTATGAAGTATTCCTTTACAGTGTGTGAAGATGTATCAGTGTGATGGGTTTAATAAAGAACTGCATGCCCAAAGGCTGGCAAGAAGAGGTTAGGTGGGACTTCTCAGGACAAAGAGGTCTCGAGGAAGAAGAAAGGCAGAGTTGCTAGACAGACAAAGAGGAAGCAGAACTGAGGAGAGGTAAGAAGCAACACACGGATAACAGAAATGGGTTAACTTAAGTTATAAGAGCTAAATAGAAATAAGCCTAAACTAAGGCCAAGCTTCCTTAATTAATAAGTTCCTGTGTCATGATTTGAGGGGCAGTGGTCCATAAAAGCCAGATACATACATACATGCAGACAAAGCACTTCCGCATATAATTCTAAAAATGTTTCTCATACATGAAATTTATGTGTGAAATTATAGAAAACTTGTTTGAAAAATAATAATGGCCTGTAACTTGACAGCCTATTTCAATACCCCAAATTAACAAATAACTCAAAATATCTTAGCTATCTAAAATGAGGACTCATGGATCAAGTAGAGCAGAATCTTATCCCAGACTGTCTGAGTTTGGGCCATTTTTATTTTTTTATTTTTCCTTTAGCGTTCAAAAGAATACAATGGACCTTGTATTTTTTTTTTTTTTTTTTTTTTTTTTGGTTATTGTTGTTGCAGGGGAAAACTTAAACTACATTTCAAGGAGGAAAGATTTCTTTGGTTTACACTTCTAGGTCATAGTCCATTGTCATGGAAAGGGAGGTCAGTAGGAACTCAAGGCAGGCAGAAACAGAGGCAGGAAACATGTAGGAATGCTGCTGGCTCTCTCATAGGAGCATGATAGCTAGCTTTCTTATGTCTCCTAGAGCCACCTGCCTAGTAATGGTACCTCTCAGAGGATGCTGCCTCTTAAATAAATTCATAATTAAGAACCACACCCCACACAGACACGTGCACAGGTCAAGCTGATCTAGTTAACTACTCTTCTGTCAGCAGATTGTCATGTTGACAAAGCTAAACTAGGTCATTTTGACAGAAGGAATGAACTGTAGAATGCATCTGCACCACAGCAGGGGTGTGCGGGGTGTGGAAGGGGACATGTCATTTCTGAACGAAACCTAGGACCAGAACAGTTAGTACTATCATGTGCCCAGATGTTGAAAAATTGAAATAACTGATGCATGTTCATAATGATCACTTGCCCCTGGAAAAAGCAAATGGGCAGACAACGGAAAGAAAAAAAAAATGAGGATTAGAAAATTCAAAAAGCAGTAACAATGGCAGGCAAGGGGCATTTGCTGAATTGATCCTCAATGTTTCCCATTGAAGGATCCTTCCTTCTCTCTCTTCCTCCCTCCCTTCCTCTCCACCCTTCTTTTCTTTCTTCTTTCTTTCTTTGCTGATTTACTAATCAGAGAGTCTTAAATTTTCTAGCCAGAGATTATACCTTCAGCCTCCCAAATTGTATTATTTAAAAAAGCACAGCACATTTAAAAACATATGAGACCTCTAGGGAACTAAAAGTTATTTCTTATCTCCAGAATCTATTTGTAGATTGCCATGTCAGCAGGTACATGTATACCTTGAATTTTAGTTTTAGGTACAGTCACATACTTGATTTATCTCAAAATTAGCACCAGTATTTAGGTTATGTGATTTGTTGTTTTTGTTGTTGTTAATTGAAACAAACAGAAAGTTTAAATTTGATTATTATTTTACTTCTATTCTTAGAAAGTCAAAATTAAATTTCCAAAATTTTTTGTAATTGCCTAATATAGCTTTAGCATATGTAAGGCCCATGATCAGACACCATCCAGGAAGGAGCCAGCACCTAAGGGGAAATATCTGACATTCCAAACATTTCTTTTCTGGGAAGGGGACAGATAGTATCCAGGTCCACACCTGCTGATCTTCTGATTAGGTTAAAGTTCAATGCTACCTGTTGAAACATCCCTAGAATTCAAAGCAGCCAATGAATTCATAACTGGCACTTCTAGCCTGAATTTTGCCCAATCCCAGGACTGTAACCCTGAAGCTCTGAAGCCCCTAGAGCCCTCCCCCTCCCAGTAAAAACCCTTGCTTCTGCTGATCAAGGTCACTCCTACTCTACCACTGTTTCAGACACATGGAGTGACTCAAGCTAGCTTGTCAATAAAGAGACTCTTTGCTGTTGTATTGGACTGGTCTTTTGGTGTTCTCTTGGGAGGTCTAAACTCTGGGCACAATTCTGGTTAGAATGTGTCTCTGTAGGGTGAGCTGAGAACATCCCAGTGCTGATTGATGAACACTTGAAAAACATTCCTTCTTCCTGCACTGGAAGATACTTGCTCTATACTGCCTCAGAAAACACCTCAATCCCTCCTTCTATACTGGAAATGCATACTTTTATAGCAACATCTCCAGTGCCTTAGAGACAACATGTCTTTCACAGCTGGAAGATGACTCCTATACTCCAGGGATGCAGTGTTTTAAGGTAGTTAGCTGGGTCACACCTGTGCCCTGGTGTGATTTCAAGGCTACCTCTGGTTTTGGTTCAAGAGTTCTTTCATGCCTTGGGCAATGTTAATTTCATTACTCATCCTCAGGCATGCCTGAATACACAGTTTACATAAAGGTTAAGACTTATGGTTCTAATTAAGAGGACAAAGTAGTTCTACTACATTTACATTAGTAGTGCATACAAAGTACTCCCAGAGGCTTCATTCTTTCAGCAGTAGCCATTTTCACGTCCATTCTCTTTCCTCCCATTTTCTTCTAGCACCATTTAATGAAAATCTCATAATAAAAATGGTGTCTTTCTCGTGGGAGCTCAGTAGTGGTCATTGTTTTTGCTTACCTCCTTATCATCCCACTAGGAAGAGGTGGGAAGCACAGTATCCTTGAAACTGTTTGCTTAACTGATCAAGGCAGTCCTTGGGGTCTAGGCACAAAGGATGAGAAATGATTTAAAAATGTGCACTGCAAAGAAAATATGATGGGTGTGTTCATTGAAACATAAAATGTGAACTTTTTCTTCATGCTAAAATTGAAAGGTCACTACAGTAGAGAGCAATTTTATAAAGGTTAAATGTAAGTGACAGGTGTGATGGATCAGGGAGGTTACTGGTATTTTTAGCACTATCTAGCTTCAGTGTGTCTTGGCCTGCTTCAGTTTATGAACAACCATTAAAACTCTACACTCATTAGCCCATTTGTTTCCTAGCTGTGCATTTAACTTGGTCAGTCTCGGTCATCACCCTCAGCCTAGGAGTTCCTGAATGACAAGAATGTTTTTGGGACTTGACCAGGGAATACCCTTAAGGGAGAGTCAAATGACTGAGCCACACTAGGGTCTTAAGTAACAAATTGAAAGACTTAGGGGCTACTGTTTAAGAAGATGTACGTTCCAGTCTTATTGAGGTGCACTTGGTAAGGTATTGAGAAAACTGCTCGCTGAATTATTAAAAGAAAGTATGGATTTAAGGTGGGTGCACTCCATTGTACTCCTCCAAGTAGCTGCTAAGATTTATATTGTCCTTGCTTTGGGATTTTCTTTTAAACGAAAACAAACAAACAAACAAAAACATGTACTCAAGTATCCATTTCAAAATTCTTTAATTAATGAGACTAAGCACCCCAGTGTTAGTAGGAGAGAGAGAGAGAGAGAAGCTAAGAGAGAGAGAGAGAGATAGAGATGAGTTTAGGGAGAAAGGGAGCTAGAGAGATGGCTCAGCAATTAAGAATATATAATGGTTTTTCAGAGAATTAACATTCAGTTCCAAACACCCACATCAGGTGGTTCACTATCACCTATATCAGTAGCTAAAGGGGAATCAAATGCCTTTGACTTCTGAGGACACCAGCACACACACACACACACACACACACACACACACACACACACACACACACTAATCTCTTATTAAAGAACTGAAGAAAAGAAAAAAAATAAAGGGAAAAATTGGTAAGAAGGAAAGGAGAAGAAAAAGAGGAAAGCAGTGAGAAAAGAAAGGAAAAAAAAACCAAGGAAGGAAGGAAAAAAGGAAGAAGTGGAAACCATACACTCCAAAATCATGTCTTGATATCCACTGTTTAAAATAGTTTGTCATTTCCTGAGTTTTGAACTAACTGCTTTGTTTGGTGACCTCCTGGATGCAGCTCTAAACTCTCATTTTCTCTGTTATTGGTTCTTTTCTCTTTTTACATAAACAATGGATGGATATATTATGAACTAGTTCATGGCTCTCACCTTCACTTATTAATTGCTTCCCCTGTACCTGCACTAAATATTCCACAGAAGCAGCTTAAGGAATGAAGCATTTACATTGGATCACAGATTAAGGGGTCAGTCAATCATTCCAGGAATGCCTGGCAGTGGGAGCTTAAGGCAGCTGTTATAAAGATTCAGAGGGAGAAGAACACAAGTACTCAGCTCACTCTACCTTTCCACTGAGTTCAGGACACCAGCCATGGAATGGTGCTACTCACAGTTCAGGTGGGTCTTTCTACTTTAGTGAATCTAAACTAGCAACTCCACCACACACACACACACACACACACACACACACACAGAGAGAGAGAGAGAGAGAGAGAGAGAGAGAGAGAGAGAGAGAGAGAGAGAGAGAGAAACAGAGGGAGGGAGGGAGGGAGGGAGAGAGAGAGAGATATTTGACTGCTTGTTGAGTACAAACACCATTAATTTGATGATCAAAATTAGCAGTGGCTTTCAGGCCTTTATTGTGGGGAATGTCTTTCAATTGCAATTACAATGATGATCTTCTCAAATTTACATACCTATTTAGGTTCCTTTTACTTAGTAAGATTCTTATATACACAAATCTACGAGTCTTATATTGTTTCAAGCCCATGCTCATGATCATCTTCCTAAAGTGCTGTTAATGCAACATTGTTTTTCAGCTTTGGGAATATCTAGGCTCAAACCTCACAGGTATTTGATTCTTCTCTTTTCCTCCTATGGTCATAACATTTGTCACCATCCTATGGGATGGCCTCAAAATAGTCATTAACTTAGCTATTCTCATCATGACTAAAAACATCTCACAGGCCTAAAATGCCTCTTTTGTATGACCATTTACAGTATATTCTTTGTGTGTGTGTATGTGTGTGTGTGTGTGTGTGATATGTGTGTGTGCTCTTGAGAGAAGATGGGTGTGCCATTGGGAGCAGGTACACTTGTCCATATGGATGCGAGTGGGAGGCAAGCATTGGTGTCATGCATTCTTGGTAATTTTCTGTCTTGATTTTGGAGATGGGCCCCTAACTGAACCAGAAACTTACTATTGAGCTAGACTGGATGACCAGCTAGAGTGGAACTTTCTTTTCTGTGGTTATAGATGTGAAACACAACCTCTGACTTTTTTTATGTGTGTCCTGGGAACTGAAGTGAGGTCCTCATACTCAAACAGCAAGCTTTTCACTCACTGTGCCATCTCTCTGCCTTTGTTTATTCTTTGCACAGAGGTCAGCGTGTGTTTTCCCTTACTCTAGAATTCAGAGGCTCCTTCCTTATAGTTCCTTAAGGTAACATGAGCACTGTATCTCCTGAGGCTCTCACTGACACCTACTTTCCTTTGTATTTTACTATAAGCAACTTAATGGATTTGATATGATTTTTCTTTTCTACTTTGTTTTGTATTTTCAATAGTTAATGAGATACTTTCATGAGCTTGTTAGCCATCTGTATATGTCTTTAAAAGAGAAATACAGCAGGCTGAAAACAAGACATATATGTCCCTTCAAATTTTATACATTCTTAAACTCATTTGCCTTTTTATTATTATGTAATATATGTATGCATATATATACACACTCAAGCATACACTTATAAAATCTACATTAGCTATTAGACCCATTGTATATCTGAATGGCAATATTCATTTCAACCTATATGTTTTCTTCTCAATTATTATTATCCTTGACATAAAGTATTTAACTTAAAGAATTTCACTTGTTTATTACCTGGGTGTTTTTTACTTTTCATGTCAAATGAAATCAAATTTACAGCATTTGGACCTTTAGTTTCATAGATACTCATCTGTATTATAGTTTCACATGTCTTTCTACTTCTCTATTTCAAACTCTACAAAATTTTTTTTCTTAAAAAGTTTTCCCCATTTATATATTAAAATAATAAACATTTCCTGGCTCACAACTCTCTAGTTGTGAAGAGAGTTCTTTGTCCTTCAGCTCTGACTTTCATATAGTTTCCTGACTCAGCATGTGAACATGGAGGAATTCTGCCTGTGAATGACCTGTTTCCTTCATTGCCTATAGCAAAGCCTGGAGGCAGAGGGTGCCTAGCACACTGGGGCAGCCTGCATCTCTGCCTGTCACCAGATCCTGATGAATCCTGTGTGCATCAGCAGACCTGTGTGCCTTTTCTTGACTGTGCTTGACATCAACTTTTACTTCATCACTGGTGTAATTGCTGGCATATTCATTATCCAGCAATATTTAGAATGATCCCATTCTCTCATGATGCTAACTATAGCTATTGAAGTACTGTTCTGGGATTTTATAGGAAATTCTAAATTTAAAAATAAATGTCTTAGATAAATGAAACCAGGTTTTGTTCTGTTAAAAACTGTGTTTATAAGAAAGTACAATATTGGTTAGGAGCTGAGTGACTATGTCAATATGAAGGTTATTTTCAAACACAGTTTCCTCATCTACATGATGTGAATGTTGGATAGATTAAAAAATAAAAAAACTAAGCTGGGGATATGGCTTAATGGTAAAACACTTGCCTTGCAGATTCTACATTCCTTCTCTAGTACCCTAAACCAAATTATTTAAATAAAACTGTTCCTAAGCTTCTGCTAACAAAATGAACTCTGTGCTTCATCTAATCTCCAAGGTAGCTTGATATAGATTATTTTATTTCATTTTAAAACAAAATGAGCATAAAAATAATACAAGTGTCAGTGTGATTATTTGGGCCTAAGTGGCAGTGGAGTTAAGTGTGGGTCAGAACGCCAGCCCTAGGCCTGAAAGTTCAGGCCAGATGCTTATAACAACAACACACCCTATTTTGTCTGGAGTTTTGGGATCTGTGGGGACCAGAGCTCAGGCCCTTTGGTTGCATGGCAAGCACTTTCCTTTCTGGGCCATCTCCTCAGCAGTGTAGAGAACTTTGGTGGTTGCTATCATTAGCTATGATGAGCTTATTAGTAATAATTATGTTGCTGTCCTAGTTCATGTATCTGAAACATATCAAAGCCTAATATATCCATAGATTATATTTCTTTAATATATTTATACTAATGATTCCATATGTGATTAGGCCTAGCAGGAATCTCAATTCCTAGAAAGATGTGAGTAATATTTTGTTTTAAGCAACACCAAGGTATCAAGAAGGTTTCTCAAATTCTCCCTCCCTCTTCAGCTGAAGCTACTAAATGTTTTAATTAATAAATGTGTTTTGAAGATAGATATGAAGGGACATGTTGATTTTCTAATTATGCTTTTTATGTTGGAGCTTGCTTTTATATAGAGTAAAATACCTATAAAATAGTAATTCATATATTAAATGCCTGTTCTGTATAGAATACAAGGCTAATTGTGAAGGGTATGATATAAATAAATCATCACACACACTATTGTTTATTACTTTATACATGTATACTGAAGATACAAAAAATGAGTGATTTCTCAATAGTCACACAGGTAGATCAGAATATGTAGAAATTTCAATTTAAATATTTCTATCCAAAATTTTAAAATATTTTTACTATGTTGGTAGTGGATAGAACTGGCAATATCTAAAGATTAATTAATATAGATTCAACTTTCCAAATAAATATTTACCCAGTATTTTACTACTACCATTAGAGTTAAAACACTATTACAATCTGATTTTAGAAATGTAGTCAGAAGTTTCTGTGTTCTACCCAGCCAGTCCGGCAGCCATTTAGTCCCAAATAATCATAAGAATTCTTATATTCATTATAAACTGTTTGTGCTTTGTCTCATGCATATTATTTACTAGCACTTTCACTTAATTAATCCACTATTATTATTATTATTATTATTATTATTATTATTATTATTATTTTAATGTTTAGACATGTGGCTTGGTATCTTTGCTTCAGTGAAGCATTCTCATTTTTCTTCTTATGCTTCTGCATAGCATCTGTTCTCTGATTTTTCACTTCCCAGAATTATTCTCATCTGATTGCCTCACCTGTACTTCCTGCCTCTACTGTCCAATCTGTATTATATTAAGTCAATATGAGAAACAAATGTTTACAGTGTACAAGAGCATTATTTCACATAGAATATTTACTATCCCAAGGTAGTGTTTCCTACCCTTTATCAAGTGTGGTGGTTTGAATGTGAACTGTCATACATTGGCTCATGTATTTGAACACTTGGCCTTTGGCTGGTGGTGCTGGTTTTGAAGGCTATGAAACTTTAAGGAAGTGGAAACTTGATGGAGGAAGAGGGTGATTGGCTGTTGAGTCTTGAAGTTTCAGACTCTGGCTGGTTCAACTGTTTTCTGAGGGCTTCATACTCCTGTTGCCCTGGCTTCTTTGTCTGATACCATGTTGGACTCAGTCCCACTAGAACTGTAAGTCAAAACAAACCTTTTCTCTCTAATCTGCTTTTGTCAGAATATTTTATCACATCAAGAGAAAAGAATACAAGAGCTCCTACCATATTCCACCCTTTCAGTGCCCAACTCCAATAGTGATATATCCTCCTTCTTCCTGATTTCAGTCTTCTCTTGCTCAGTTTAAGTAAAAGTTGCCAATGATTTAAAGTCTAACTATGAATACTGTCAACCCCTGAAGAAAATTCCATGCACAATTGGAAAACTGTGTTGTTAGCTATTCTTTGTGTTGTCCTGTCAAGATTATGTAAAGCTGATATGGAGTGTTAAGCAGTCTATATTCTGGCTGAACTTCTACTTGTCTCTACTGTCAAGGAACAGTGGAGTATTGGATTCCATTATTTCTCTCATGTCTTTTCAGTTTTCTGTGATTGCCTAACAATTTTATTGACCTACTGTTAGGTGCATATATGTTTATGGTGACTATACATCATTCTAATTTCATTATAAAATATACCTTATTCTCTGTGGTGACATTTTTTTTAAAACGTTCATATTCTGATATTAGAAGCCACCTTAGTTTCCTTTGAGATGTGTTGTTATCTTTTAAGATTAATTTATTTTCAACATAATTGTTTGAATATTACATAGGTATCATAGAATACATTGACATTTAAAAAATATGTTCTTTCCTTTTATCTACTGCTGCCTTGGATAGAGCTACTTACTTTTAATGCAGTTACTGATAGACATGCCATCTATTCTTTTTCTATTTGTTTCTATTTCTTATATTTTTTGTCCAATATTTCATTCTATCTTTTCTTTTGTTATATAGATATATTCTAACATAACCTTGAATCCTTTCTTTGCTTTTTAACATCCCACATTGTATTATTCTTTTATTTTGTATTTTATTATTGCTGATACTAGAATTACAATTGGTATCAAAATTTAAACAGGGAATCTGACTATTGTGGTACATTCCTGTGATGACAGAAGCCGGAGGTAGAAGGATCATGAGTTCAAAATCCCAGTTCAACACACACACATGCACATAAACACACACATGCGTGGGCACCAACATGCACATTTCCTTGAGACTTGGATTTTCTATGTTTTCTCTCTTTGGTTCTGTATGCTGCCACACTGAGTCTTAGGTCCGATCTCCTGATCATTTCAGGGTTCTCCAATCCCTCATTGTGCTGGTGTATGTGTATTTTTCTTTACTAATATTTGAAGGAAATTCTTCTGTCTGACTTTCTGTCCCCAATATTCTTTCTTCTCTGGTATTTAGTCTAGTTACAAAGTTTCACACTAAGCTTTTAAGAGTTAATTTTTTTTTTATTGTTGTTATTTGGTGTTGTTTTGTTTTCTCTCTTTGAGCATTAGTTTGTTATTTTCAAAGTCTCAGTTTCCTCACTGATTTTCCTCACCTGTGTTGCTGATCTATTCTTTATTATTGACTATATTATCTATATCCTGAATCCTCAATTGATCTCCTTAAAAAACCTACTTGTTTGGTTTTTTATGCTCATTGAGATGTTAAATATTTATTTTTAATGTATACAGACACATGTGCCTGTATAAATTTATGTGTACTGCATGTGTGCAGGTTACTGAGGAGGACAGAGTAGATTGGGATCCTGTGGAACAACATATATAGGTGCCTGTAAGCCTCCTGTTGTGGCTGCTGGAAACTGAAACAGTAAGGGCATAAAGAATCGCAAGGAATGATAGCTGCTCAGCCATTTCTCCAGTCCCCATTGACTGCTTTTATGAGAAGACATTTGAATTATTTGTGTGGCATTTCACCCATTACAGTATCATTGGACTTGGTGATTGGAGAGTAACAATTTCTTGGAAACTGCATTTCTTATGCTTTTCTGTTTGCACATGTCCTTTGGTTTTATTTAGAGTTTTTATTTACAAGCAACTTGTACTTTATGGCTCAGTCCATATAGTGAGACAGCAGAGAAACCATTTTAAACAATAGTAGCACCAGTCAAACAAGATGTAGATATTCAAAAGAAATAGGTTAAGGCTACTATCAATGACCAGTGGCTATGAAACTAAAAAAATGATGAAAATAATTTGGTTATTAAGTTAAAAAATCTATCGAATAAATATAGAATAATTTAATACATAAAGCACAGTACAAAAAAAAATAAAAAGAGGCAGAATGTGGTTATCTCATCCTTAACAAATGTCACGTTCAGGAGCTTTTTGTGCCAGCCTGGCATTGAGGGTATGAAAAAGAACATTCTAACATCTTTCTGTGTCACCTGCTTTGCAGTGGAGATGGTAGGGCAGGAATGTGCCTGAACCTGAGCCTGAGTCTGACTTACTGCTCTCCCAGAAGACCTGACTTTGGTTTGTAGCATCCACATTGGACAGCTCACAAAGTCCTTGTATCTTCAGCTCCAGGGATGTAATATCTTCTTCTGGACTTTGCAGTAACTACATAAATGTGATTATATATACAGACAGACAAATTTAAAACATAATATTAATTACTTATAAAGTTTTCATTTTAAGTGTGTGTGTGTGTGTGTGTGTGTGTGTGTGTGTGTGTGTGTGTGTATGTGTGTGTGTGCAAGTATCAGTATCAGAGAAGTTCAGAGAGAGTGTTTGATTCTCCTGGAGCTAGAGTTACAGGTGTTTGTGAGTTTCCTGACATGAATTCTAGGAAACAAACTCCAGCATTACATTTGCTTAATGCCTAAACCATCTCTTCAGCCCCAGTAAAAATAATTCATAAGAAGGAAAGAGAGATACAAACAAACAAGCAAACAAACACCAGTGCTGTGTTTTCCTACTACCTGAAGAACTCTCACAGTGCAAAAATGTATGGTGGCCTTTACCACCAACCCAACCCCCACCTTCACCTTCACCCTTCATCTCACAACACAGTTTTTTTTTTGTTTGTTTGTTTTGTTTTTTGTTTTTGCCATATTAGAGGTACTTGGGGTGCAGGTTGATGAAATAATGAACTGTAAGTAATGTTCTTAGAGAATCTCAAACTTATCACTGGTTGAACTTGTTAAATAACAATTTTAAATGTTCATTTTCTCTTTGGGTAGTGTGCCTTTTCCAAATGCATATCAGTGGAAAGGTAAAGAAGAAACCATCAGTTCCATGCATGCATATTCTCATTAGGGAGATGCATTTCCAGAGGCATGTCACAGAAGACCCATGCTGGGATCCCAGAGTTAGGCTGAGTAAGTTGGATCAGAGAAACAAATGCCATATCATTCTCTCATGTATAGAACTTATATTTAAAAGTATATACACCCATAAATACATAAATACAAACTGAGTATATGGGGAGTGTCAGAGGAAAAGAAAGTCTTCAAAGAAAGGAGAGTAGAATAGTGGAATACATGTCACATAAAAGCAGAAAAGGAAGTTCACTGTCAGGAAGTAATGAGTTTGGTATCTGGAACTCATGTAAAGATAGAAGGTGTGAACTAACTTCACAAAAATGTCTTTTGCCTATGAACATGAAGATAGATAAACAAATAAGCAAATGTTAAAAGTAGAGTGCAACTACCTAGAAGAAGAGGAATTGGCCAAAACAGGGAAGGGGGCTGTAGGAGACAGCAGTCAAGTTATGGACTAGAACAAAATTTGAAAATGTATATGGACACGAATACCATAAAGAAAGGTTATGCTTCATAAAAAAAGGCAACCAACTGTCAGACATGCTCAAGATTCAGAGGCCCACACCACTTAGTTGTAAAGTCACATCTATGCCATGAAAGATAAACATGTATGAGAAATGGTCCAGCTGTCTAGATGCACATTGGGAAGCAGTGTTTCAGACCCAGGGGTTTTCCTTAATAGAAATAGATTCTGTGCCCTGTCAGTTTCTACTGCTATCTGAAATAATCATCACACCATTATCATCTCATTGCTTCAGACTGTAAAGCACCCAAGTTTATAAAACAATCACAAAGCAGCCCTGTGGAGGGCATACCCTCCATCTCCGTATACTAGGAAGGATACAGAAGCTTGGATCTTTCCCCAGTAAAACACTAATAATGATCAAGCTTGTTTCTACTAAAGGTGTTATTTTCACTCAGGTCTTAGTTCAGCGTGACTGAACTTTTCAGTCTCATGACCCAAGACAAAGAATTTTATGAGGAACAAATGGTTAGTAATGAAAACAATGGCAGTTTAATAAGACAGAGACAGTCTAAAGAATCTTAGTGACCTAGTGAGATGCAGAAAGACATGCTTAAAAGCTCTAGGCCAGGAGGCCGCTAACACTTCTTAGCTCATTGACTTACTAGCTGCTTTCCCCCCACAGTTACATATAGTGAACTTTTCTTGGGCATGTTTTATGTGATACAATGGGATAGAAATGATTCAGGGTATTTGATCAATAGGCTTATTTCGTATGTTAATCTTGATGCTGCTTCCTCCAGTTTCTTCTCTTTCTCTCTTCCACAATGTCAACACTTTTTGTGGAGGTTGAAGCAAGATGTCTTTCTTGATTAATATCTTTGGTTATGTGGCTGCATGTATCTCAAGTGTCTCAAGGATGGTCTAACTCTGCAGCTGCCTCTGCACCTATCTGCACTTTTACCTAGGAGACACTTGCTTTGAAGTATTGAAGATGTAAAAATTATGATTTTTTCTTTAAATATTGGCATTTGGAAGAAAGAAAGAGAGGAAGAAGGGAAGGAAGGAAGAAAGAAAGAAAGGAAGGTGGATTCAGAGTCTTTTACAGGTGCCTGGGTAAAGTGTTCACTTAATAAGGGCCCAAAATCAGGATTCCATGCAGGTACCATAAGTATATTATTAGAACTCCCACAACAAGTTAGGTTGAGTTCTTCTTAGGTCTGACAGCCCAGGGCTCCACTTCAAAAAGGTATGGGCATTTTCTTGTGCAATGTTTCACAACTATGACTTTCTTACTCTATCTAATTTATCAACAGAGGCACAGTCTCTAGGAAAGCTAGAGTGAGTGAGCTCCATTCTCCAAGGGCAGTTCTGTGCTTACCTTACAGTCTGGCACAGTGGGGACAGGTGACAGATATTTACCAAGAAATAGTGTGATAAATGCAGTAACAAACAGAGATTCCAAATGGACCACTTTGGCAAGGTTCTTTCCTCTTAGCTAGTTGCTTGCTAAGTCTAAAATATCACTACTTCAGGACACTTCCTGACAACTGTTTGTCCTTATGTATATATATGCAGACTCTCTCTTATATGCTCTGGTGTTGTTACCAGGGAAACTGATATCCCTTTGGAATTTTTAATCTCATTAACAAAACAATTAAGTGGAAAAACAATGAAAAAGGTAAGCTTGCAAATTCTGGTGAGATGGAAGAAAAGTCATTCCCTTTAAGAAAACTAACCATAGAGGTCAGAGAAAATAAAAATGTCTCAAGTTCTAAGGAAAACATGCTTAGCAGTGTCCATCTGTGGATTTAAGTTCAGTGAGTACTTGACTCCAGTCATTTTTTTTCCAAGGCAATGGTTTATGTGAGGGACCAATGATTAGTAGTAGAGACAGGAACAGATAGTTTAAAAACTTAAATTATTCTCAAGAATGGAAGTGGGCTAATGGAATGAAGAACAAACTCAAAAAGCACCAAGCCAAGAAAGTAGGGCCATCTGGTAGACCTTTGGAGGTCTGCCTTTCCCATTTGTACTTGGAGTGCTATGTACATGCTATGTTCCTTAGATGAAGCTCAGGCAGGGAAGACATTCAGACCCCTCTTCAAATTGGCTGCTTTAATATCTTAATTTAGGTGTCTCCATCTCTAGTCTCCCACCACAAATGTTTATATTGCAAACCATCCATCATGAATAACACATTCTGACAACTCACACTGGGATTTTGCATCACCCGGTGTTCTGCTGCTACGGCTGCTGCTGCTTTTCCCGTTGTTATTTACTAACCTACAGACACACCCAAGTGAATCCTGTATTTCTGTGTTCTCAGCATTTTGCAGACACTGAGTTCACTGTTGGCTTTTTGTTTTATTGGTTTATTATATTTTAAATTTCTAAGCTTGTGTTCCTACTACACCTGGGTAAGTATAATTAAGTGGCAGCCAGTGTTTGTTTAGGTTTCTTTAAATGCCCATTCCTAAGGTAATGTGTTCACAAAGAAATACCTTTAAACATTACATGTCTTCTGAAGCACCTTTACTTTTCTCTCCAGCTGTGCATGGCCTCAGGTCAGGCAGAGAGAAGTAAATGGCACAGTCTTTTAAGGTCTTCTCTGAGATGCTCCCACTCTTCCTGTGAGAGCAGCTTGGACATCCTAGGAGCACATTGGAGCTTTTCCAAGTAGTCTGGTTCTCTAAGACTTCTTACTGAATTCCTTACTGAGGTCTGGTTCACTGCAATTGAAATCACAACCTTCAGAAGCAGAGTGTCTGCAAAAAGTTTGCTATTGTATTAATAAAGCCCTCAGCTTCCCTGCCCCACTGAGCCTCAGTTATATTAAATTGCCATCACACTATGTAAGCAGAGATTTGCCAATGGAAACACGAATTTAGACAAGATGTCTGCAGGACTTAGATGCCAGTACACTGAAGGAAGCCTGATAACAGGAAATTTTCATTGCCTACATGCCTGCAGAATCTGCATAAGAGGAGATGGAGCAACTGCAATGAGGGAGGTTTGGCAATGACTCCTTAGGCAAATTGTCTTCATTCTGAAGGAGCAACTGCTGGAGCTGGGCACATGGTTCCTTGTTTTAGAGGTAGAATGAACATGGCTAGGCCCTCACTCCTGAATTTCAGAAATAACTTCTTTTCCTTGCTTGTTTCTTGTTTTGAGGGTTTCTTTCTCTTCCTTCTTTGGAGTGGTATAAAATCTTACTGTTTTGCTCCCTGGATTCAAGTAATTCTTTTGTTCCTGGTACCACAACAAGTTAAATGACTGTGCTCTGTGCACACTGTGATTTTCAAAGTTCTGAATACTGAACTCTGAATAAAAGTTGCCTGAAACATCTTCCACTCACCTTCTGCAAGTCAGCTTGACTCTGGAACTTCCATGTTGTGGATAGGATGGAGTACAATTCTGAAATCTAATTAAAATTTACTTCTGGCTACCTTCAACCTCCCCTCCTGAAGCCCGTCCTTGACCAACACTGTGTCTGACCTAATATTCATGTGACTTAACAGATTAACTAACTTCTCATTATCTTCCATCATCCAAAAGGCTAGGAATGTCATCTGACAGTGTTTGAGGCCCGATATTTCTCTGCTTTGCTGTATCCAGCTTCCCTGATGCTTCTAACAGTATATTTAGAAAACAACCTGATTCATAACTGTTTTGTTTTCATAAAAAAGACACATGAAACAGTTACAAGCTAGTAGCATGGAAGTGTGTGTGTGTGTGTAAAAATCTCACTGTCTTAGGAATTCTAGACAAAACCTCTACCACTAAACTTCCTCCTCAGCTGTGATTCTGTTACTGGCAGAGGGAAATGAGAGTGTCCTGTGATTCTTTGACAAGGTTCATTATGTCAGAAACAATGGTCAAGGTACAAGGTAATGAAAATGCAGTATTAGAAATGACTGGGAAGGCATAGTATTTATTTAATGCATAAGGTAGAATGGACCCAGGAAAATTATACAGTTTTTGTAACTTCAATTTAGCACACAGGGCCTTCTTATTACTTAAGAGTAGAGAATTTTTGAGTAAGTGGATTCCTTGGGGCTGTCTCTAGTAGTTGATGGTATTTACAGAAAGAGATCCTGTAAGCTTTGGGTTGTCTGGCACATGATAGCCTTTGTTACTTACAGGATCCTGTAAATAAGTTTCTCATGACTTAAAGTACCTCATCTGACCCTGACTTTCCTCCTAAATTCTTAAATTCAGAACTTATTGTCAGGACTTTTAATGAATTGTGCTTTTTTACCAGGCTAGCTACAAAAAGGACTTTGGTAAAAACAGAACACAAATTTTAAATACTTAATGTAAAAGAGTGTTCAGTCCCTCAAAATATTTCCTCAATGGACTTTTATTTGAGTAGTGACAGGCATCATCATATACTCCAACCATTTAAAATGGTTCTTTATAGGCTGAGGGTCCTTGTGCTTTTATGTGACTGTGTTTGTTTTAACTTAAGAATATTTTATTGAGATCAAATACAGTATTTTCAGAAGCTTAGAAGAACAATTTGGGTTTTGGTTCTTTTTGGCCTCAGTTATTAAGGAGCATCTCTAAGCAGTGTGACTGAAGTTTGAATACTATCAGGTGGGGGCTCGTGTGTCCTATTTATATATACTGTACATGCTTCTACTTTAGGCTCCTTGATTAGTTCAGTGATTTAGAGTTCTCTTCCTCAGTCAGGGATGAAAGTCAGGTTCTCATACATGTAAGGGAAACCTTGGGCCCTCATCTGTGTTTAGACATGAAAGTCAGGTCAGAGGAGAGTATCAGGCATCTTCCTCCACTGCCTTCCACTGTATACACTGAGGCAAAGTCTCCCACTGGAACCCAAAGACAGTCAACTGGGCTTGTCTAGCTAACCAGCTTGCTGTGGAGATTCCTGTGTCTCTGTCAAGCACCCTGCATTACAGGTGGTTCATCATACCTGTTCACTATTCACATAGAAACTGGAAATCAGAATGCTGCTTCTCATTTGTGCAGAGTACATGTTTTACTAAATGAACACATTTGTCTTTGTTATGAAAAAATCCTATGAAGTTCTTCCCCTAAAGAGCATTAATGTTTATTTTTCTGCCTCTTAATCATGTTGCTTGTGTTAAATTTGATAAATTCAACCTTCTTTTGAAGCTTGGGTATTAATATATGTGTAACTAAGTTTTTACTATTTTCAAAACAAAAATAACAACAGAATTTTCAGTCAGTTCTCCAAAGTTTTGGGAAGCTACTATTCACAAACTGACTAGTTCTTAGTGCTATTGATTGAGGCATTATTTTATCTAGGTGATAAAGTGAGGGAAGAGTACATTCTGAATAACAACTCCATACAATTCATTCTCTCTCTCTCTCTCTCTCTCTCTCTCTCTCTCTCTCTCTCTCTCTCTCTCTCCTTCCAAAAGGCCAGGGCTTTCTTCAAGACAGTCTGTACAAGTAACATCATGTTTCCAAAGCTATAGTTTATCACCCATGAAACAGACCATTTGCAAAATTAATAGGTAAATTAGGAAAGAGAAACAGGCCATTAGACCCATCACTATGGTTTATAGTTTGGGTTGGGGAAGGAAGCCAAAGTGAAGTATGGAAGCTGAAGTTCCCTGAAATGACAGGAACTATCAGTCTGTGGTGGAAGTTGTGGTCACTCAAATAGAAACAGTGAAGTGCTGTTAGTATGTGGTGTATAAACCCTCACTCACTGGGGATGCCCTCTGAACTTGAAGGCCTAGTGAGATATTTCAGCTACTCAGTGTGTGCAGATGCATTACACTCATAGGAAAAATGACTGAACTTAATTATTATTATAATTTTTATTGTTAAATTTGTTATTTATCTATTATTTAAATAGTGTATATGGGTATGTGTTCATATATGTATAAAGGTGCAATTGTGTGGGTGAGAGTGCATGTGTGTGTGTATGCATGTGTGTGTGTGTGTGTGTGTGTGTGTGTGTGTGTATGTGTAGGCCAGAGGTGGATGCTGAGTGTCTTCCTCAATTGCTCTCCATAGTATTTTTGGGACAGAGCTTCTCATGGACCCATAGGCTGCTTGTCTAGACTGACTGGACAGCAGTTTCAGGGACTGAACTTCCTCAGCTCTGATTACACAGCTTTAGACATGGCTGCTGGGATGGAAGTCATGTCCTCACTCTTGCATAGTAAGCACCTTACCCATGAGGTCATATTCCAAGCCAATCTTCTCATCATTTTCATCTTTAGTCACAGCCTTTCCTATGAGCACTTGATGTGTTGGAGTATCAGCAGGCATTATTCTATGCCAAGGCACTGACTCTGGCCTTTTCTTACTACTTGATGTGGATTAGAAATAGCAGTGTTCCCATTCCAAGAAGCTATTCACTGGCTTAAAGAGAGAACAGATAACCAAATAGACTACTTGATAGTGTATGCAGACTTCAGAAAGCTTATGAGGCTTAATTTCATGATAAGTAATTCCACCTTATGAATACTTTTAATTGTAAGGATAAATAGGGAAATGGTATAAGCAATGCTAATCACAGATATTCCAAATTAATGCCGTGAAGCTGGCAAGGAGATTTGCATTGTGTCATTTTTTCTTACTGTGAGCCTGCATGCTGGAAACTGCCATTGTTTCTATCTTATATTTTGGGAGAGTGGAGTTTGAGAAGTTGAATATCTTCCCCAAAACATTATGCTAGTGAGTAGAAGAAGAAGGACCTCAGGTCCAATATATATGGCCTCAGGAACTTGATTAAAAATCATGAGACAATGCTGTATTAATAGTGGCTTTTGACAGTTGTCTCATTTAGAGCTTGAGAAATGGCTCAGTGGTTAAAACTCTTGCTACTAGTCATAGGACCTGAATTTGATGTTTAGCACCCATGTCAGGCCAGTTACAACTGCCTGTAACTCTAGATACAGGTGATCTGATAGCCTTTTCTGGGCTGTAAAGGTATCTGTACTTAAAAACACTTGCTCCCCCCTCCACACACACACAAATAAAATATAATTTTAAAATAAAAATGAATTCTTCTGGGCTCTTATTACTTCATCTACTCTTCATATTTATAACTGGAATCAAAACTTTATATAAGTACTTTTCCAGTTAGCCTCTGAGATACTCAGTCTTCAAACTGATTAATAAAGTCTCAGAATCTCTGGATCTTCAAAATGTAAATTACTTGTGAGCCCATGTGCTCCCTGATGAAACTCCCCTTGGATCTCTTCTGCTTCCTGATGACAAAATTCAGGAGCTCATATCTCTCTTGCCTCTCCTATAAATTAAAGTAGGCACATTGTTCAATTTCTCTGTCTTGCTTTCCTTGCTGTTTTGGAAGCTATGTTGAATAAATACCACAAATGGCTCATTCTTGCTTCTTTATTTTTTAGTACCCACATTGATCATCTAAATTGCCTATAGAAGTATTTGTGTCAAAGGCTAAGGCAGCTGATAAAATGTCTACTGTGTGGGTTATGAGTCTGAGTAGACAGCATCTTCACACTGAAAATACTTATGTTTGCTCTCTGTGATGTCTTCAGGTTGCCAAAATATTTTTGACATACATACATAATTCAGGTAATACATACCTGAATTACAAAAATCTGGACTTTAGGAGCATAAACTGCAGTGCTTATAGCTGTTGTTATTTTGTCTTTTTAAAAACAAAACAAAACAAAGCAAAACAAAACAAAACATAAAATGATAGCAATTATTTATCTAGTTAGTTCTCATTGTCAAGTTTGTCTCTGTTGTTAATGCCTCTAGAGAATTGCGAGATACTTTGTGTGTGTGTGTGTGTGTGTGTGTGTATGTGTGTGTGTGTGTGTGTGTGTGTGTTATTATTGAGTGTTTCTGTGTTCAAGAAGTAACAAAGATAAAATACTGAGTTCCTAAGCAATGGAACCTTCAGAAGACTCATGCAACATTTCTGATTTATTGTTGTGACATAAATAAGTTTGCATGTGTATATGTATGTGACTATGTGCATGTGGAGGTCAAAGATCAACCTAGGCTACCATTCCTCAGGATGTTATCCACCCTGTTGTTTGAGAGATTTCTATTTCTCTCCCATTGGTCTGGAGCTCAATGGTTTGAACTGTCCCTCTGGCCAGGCAGTCTTTGGGCTCTGCCTGTCTTTTCTTTCCTGTCACTGAGAATGTAATCCCATTCACATGGATTCTGTGATTAGCATTCAGGTCAGGGCAAGTATTTTATTGTCTGAGCCATTTCCTCATCTCCTGGAAGGTTTGTTTGTTCTTTATTCTAATTATTTGCTTAACTTTTAATACAGTTAAATGTTGTAGTTCGTGAAGACCTCACAGATGTCTTTGAAACATTATGATACAGTAGAATATGGAATCAAGGTTTTTAATCAAATACTTTTCTGTCTGAATTCTTCTAATAGATGTTCCTGGAGTAATTGGGAGATTCAGCACTTAACTAGATGTATGCACATAGAGAAGTACATAGATATTAAATGCAGTTCCTGACCTATACAGTTTTGTGTGACGGCCACATAAACATGGGGGACATTAGTAGAAATGTATTTTATGGGCTAATGATAAGTAATTTGATCCTTACTCTTGATTATGGGCAACAGTAGCAGCTCTGATCCCTGTCAGATACATGGACATGAATATAAACAACAGACATCATGTACTGTTGCTGGAGAGTGTGTGGCAGATTATGAATATTAAAGGCATTTTTCCTTAAAGACGTTTTCAAGTCCTTTGGTTGAGCTCACATTAAGGTGCATCTGTATTTAGTAGTTAGCCCTCTTCTGAAGCTACAATGTTTGTGCCTATTGGAGGGCTGGATAAGGAACATGTTTTCATGGCAGGTTGAGAGTTGGGCTCTGAAGATGATTCAGGAAGCAAAGAGTTTGATTTCAGAGAATGAAGTCCTAGATTTGATATTCAGTACCCATATTTTAAAAAAGCATGTGTTGCTGGTACACAAATGTAATTCCAGTGCTGGAGAGACATGGATGAGAGAATCCTTTGGCTTGTTGAACAGATAACCCAGCTTAATTGGTAAGATTCGATCCAATGGAAGATCCTGTCTTAACAATAATGAAGGTCACTACGTCTGAGGGACAACACTTGAGATTGTCCTTTGATTTTAACACACATTACAGGCACTTGCATCTGCAGAGAGAAGAAGAGAAGGAGGGGGAGAGGGAGAGGAAAATGAAGAGGGAGAGGGAGAAGAAGAGGGAGAGGGAAATGGAAAGGGAGAGGGACTTGAAGTTATGTATAAACACTAAAAGGTCAGAAGAAAATTAGTCTTGTGAGAATGAAATGGTACAACACTTAGAAGAAGAGTGAGGTTTAGTGGAAACTGTCAATATTCCCTAAAGTTGGGCATTTGCAAAAGTAAGGACTTGGAATTTCTTGTTAACAGAGTAGAGGGAGTAAGGAAAACAGCTTCCCATACTCCAGATGTGCCGATCTAACTACCATCCCCAATCACTATAATTACCATCACACCATGTCACATGTGGGATACAGTCCTCATGTCAGACATTGCAATCCCAGCTGCCAGCTGTCCACAACAAAGCATTAACCACATCTACAAAAGAGACCATCCAGCAAGTTCCATTCTACCTGTAGTTGTGAGAAAGAACAAAACAGTTCTTGACTCCAACAATGTTTGTTTGTTGGTTGGTTGGTTTGTTGTTTTTGGCTGCTTTATTCCATAACAGTAAATTACCAAGCTACTGAAGATTTAAAACTTTTTTGTTTTAATTTGTCCAAACACATAGACATTTGTTTTTTCCTGACTTTTGGCTCTGAGTTTTAAGTAAATTATCCAAACTCCCAAGTAAATTTTCCCTATCAGAACTATCCAATAAAACATTGTATTGGTAGATAGATGCATTTCATAGGCAAAATGTTATAACAAAGCTGACCTCTAGTCTTCACATACACACACACATGCATGTGTACCTGCATAAATCTGTGTGTTGTGTATGCTCACACATTACCAGAGGTCACTGTCTGGACTGGGTGTTTCCAGGTCTTTGGTGTCTATTCAGAGAATCAGAAATATATACACAGATTACAGTGTAGCAAGAGAATTCAGAAGAAAAGTAGTATAGATCCTATGTACTACAAGTGAGTAATGAGTTTCTTGAGTTAGAGTACTCAAAGGCCCACATGATTTCTGCAGCTTCCTCTATGAGGTCTTAAAGAAGGAGGAGGATGGTTGATAAGGAGCATGGTACAGCTGTTTCTTGTTTTGATAGACATTCACAGATTCTGTAAGCTATAAGCATTTCTCATATTCTTTGTCCACAATGCATCTGATTTTACTCATATACATGCCCAAGTGAGAGTTTCAGGTTGCCAAGTTCATTAAAAAAATGGAAAATGGGTGTATAATGTAACCTATGCTAAGTCTAGTCTTAGGTCATTAAAGTATTTGTTATTTATAGTTCCCATGTGTGTGTGTGTGTGTGTGTGTGTGTGTGTGTGTGTGTGTGTATGTGTTTGTGCACATGCGCACACTCACAGAAAAAAATGTAGGCATTGAAAAGTAAGGCACTTAGTTCTCAGTATTAAATTTAAACAACAGGTGAGTACTCTTTTAAACACCATAAATGTAAAATTAAGAGCAAATATATTTGATTGGTATATCATGTAACCCATCCTTCTTGCAATATAGACATTGAGTTCCTGGATGCAGTGGTTTGAATAAAAATGGTCCTCATAAGCTCATATATTTGAATGCTTTGTCTTTAGTTGGTGAAAGTGTTTGGGAAGGATTATGAGATGTGGCTTTGTTGCAGTTATACCAGTGGGGATGGCTTTGAAGTTTCAACAATCCGCAATTCCCAGGAAGTGCATTCTCTCCTTCTCTCTGGTCTCATGCTTGTGGATCAAATAAATTCTCTCAGATACTACAGCATCATTCCTACCTGCATGTTGTCATTTGTCCCACCATAATGGATTAGCACTCTGAACTTATAAACCCCAATTAAACACTTTCTTTTACAAGTTGACTTGGTCTTGGTGCCTTAAAGCAGAAATAGAAGAGTGACACATAGACTAAATGAAATTAGATATTTCCTGGATGGTTCACTAAGAATAAAGAGGCATGGCCAGGCTGCTAGTATGACTCTATATTTTGTCTTTCTAATCACAATATGCAAGTCAGTTGGATTCCCTACTGATGTGATAAAGTACTTCCTGTATATGAGTTGTGATAAAATACCTCCTATATTTGAGTTGGGTATCCTACTTCATTTAACCTAATGTAGAAATTCCTTCAAAGACACACAAGATATTTCCCTCATGAAGTTTCTGCATCTCATCAAGTTGACAGTAGACAGGATCAATTACAATGTGTATGACTAGGGCCTTGTTAATATGCCACACCACAACTCCTCTATGCAACAGGTTCTTGAATGAGCATCAGGACCTGATTCACATGGTGGGAAGTGAAGACCATTATGAAGGTAGTGGTTCAGTTTTGCTTGGGGGTTGTAGTTAGTATTGTCATGCATTCTTCAACATTCATTAAGCATTTCATTCTGTATGATTAGAAATCCTTGACACATGTCAAAACCCATACACACAACCTTTCTTTTCTATGCTATGAGGCACATTGTAAATTCTGGTAGTTTCATTGTGGTTCACAGGTTTCCTTTTCACCCAGAATTGTGTCATTTTCTTAAGTTACTGCCTTGAGTGCTTGGAGAATATTGATGTGAAAGGTGGTTGGTAATCACAGGAAGTAATTTCTATATTCAGAAGTGTTTGTACATCCTGTGCATAGAGACAGCAGACAAATCTATAGTGGGAGGCAGGAAGATGTGATCAAATTACTAAGTGTGATAAAAATACAAGGGGGTGAATTTTATTTGATGTCCATATTCTTTCCAGAAAAATCTCAATTATAATACTTTAAAAAGCATTCTTTTATCATTTTAAGTACCAGCTGTATGTACACAAGGCAGCAGTATCAGGACATTGACAGGCACTGAATATTCTTAGTGATTATTGTTCTCTTATACTTTTTACTTTTAACAAGACATGTATTTACTAAAGCAAAATAATTCAAAATGAAATATTTAAGTGTAACTTATAGATAATAACTCTGAATGGATGGGTTTGAAATGTATAAAAATTCTATATTCCTGATCGGAACCCTGTATTTCCAGGATCAGAAGTTTTCTAAAACTTATTATTTGTATTATAGATACTGAAGGAAATATGGAAACGCAAAAGACATGCTTGGCTAAAATCTATCCAAGAATCACACACCTGAGTCAGTTCACACCACCACCTATAACCTATACAATTCTCTCTCTGTCTCTGTCTCTCTCTCACACACACAAACACACACACATATATACACATGGTTTTATATCTGTGGGTATAGTCACTTTACTTGTGTGTCAGTTAGTGGGGTCAGTTAGTGGGGTCAGCCTTAGGTACTTTTTTTGATTACATACTATCTTACATCTTGAATTGCCCCGACCCACAGGACTTCAACAGGGGAGACCACCTACGAGAGAGAATGAAGGGAAGGAAGATGTGAAGAAGGCAGCAGGACAAATAGGATCCTGTTCCAGCTACAAATTTATTCCAATTTCGTACATGCTTATATAGTCCTAAAGCAGAATATGGGGAGGGGGCAGTCTTCAAACACCTGCAGGAAGCTGGCCAGGGGAAGCAAGATATTGGCAAGGTAAAAAGGTGACTGGTCTTCATTCAAGGGGAGGGTTGCTAGGTAACCTAACCATAGAATGTTCTTGTTATTCTATTCTTTAGAGCTACCTTTGTTATAGGGAGGGCTGCTAAGTAATCTAGCCACAGAATGTTCCTGTTATTGTATTCTTTAGAGCTACTTCTCTGTTACTGTTAAGCAAACCAGAACATCTATTTTATTTTGGGAGAACATCTATATTACTCGTGGTCGTGCTGGCTCAGTGGTTGGTTTTTCGGTAAGTTCCCATGGCAGTCTTTAGCTAGAGGCCTAGAGGCTTAAGCCAGGGTCTTGATCCCTGACATCTTCTCCCTTTTCTTTTACTTGGGACCAGTCATGAGTTGAGGAGGTTCAGAGGGGCAACAGAGACTCCATCCCACAGGGTATTCTCCGGGAAGTGACATCAGAATCCATGGGCATCACGTTTTGAGTGGGCGAGTAAAGGGATTGCTGTGCAACCACCATGCAATGGAGTATGCGGTCCAGATTACTCAGGCTGTTGGAGGACTCCACTGAGTCCTTTCTTCGCACAGTCTAGGCTTTGTTCTTTAATACTCGAGCCCATGTCCCAAGCACATTAGCAACTCTGCCTGAGATTCGGGTGATGTGAAGGGTGGCTGGGGACCATGCCCCTGTCCTCTAGGTCTAGCCAGTGATAATGGACCTCAATGCATTTCTCCGCATTTTCTCTGAGCTGCACTTGAACAAACAGCTTTAATCATGAGAAAGCCCATGGCCCAAATGATAAAATGATAATCAGGCTGACCATTGGTCCAAGGAGGGAGGGTAGTATGGTGGTAAGCCATGGAGAGATTGAGAACCATGTTTGAAACCAGCTGAGCTCCTTCTCTCTTTCTCACTTACACTTTTCTAATCCTTCTCTAACCTTGGCCATGCTATCTCTAATGCAAAGTGTCTAGAAGGTAGGTTAGCACACAGTAAGAAGAAGGCATACATCTAAAGAATAATTCCTGTCTGCCAAAAATCAGATCCTCACTCTGGGAAAGGAAAGCAACCAGCTTCAAGGTTTGAGAAAGATTTGCATTAAAAGACAGGAACTGTTGGTTTGGTTTCTTCTGAGAGGGCGGAGCACCTGTTCTTCTGCTCTCCACTTTGAGTTGTCAGCTTCAGTCAGCAGGAGGTTGCTGTCTCTGTCCCAGGAAGACTGCAGTCTAGGAGTGTTCCAGGTGTGGGTCATCTGCATCCTGTGGAAGTCTGCATTCTGTGGAAAAAATACAAAAAAGATCCTCTCCTCCACACCAGAACTGGGTCTGGTCTATGTTAAGTGCCATCTGCCATATTTTTTTCATTGATCCTGAGATAAGGCTACTTTGCTAAGCCTCCAGTGTCTATCAGCTGCAGTAAGTGACAGAGAATCCAGAGTTAAAACATTTAAAATATAAAAAAAAATGAAAGATAAATGATCTTTGGGTGTGGCTGCATACTCTCTCTTCTTAGTTTTAAAAGACAAACTTTAAGAGTGCAATGAGAGTTGCTTCCACAATTGTCAGACCCATAAAGATTATAAGAAATCTCAGTCTTCAGCATAAAATTTGGCAAAACTTAATCTGTTTTCATTACTTTTGGAAACTCTATAAGCAATGGCTTTTAAAATCCTTAGTCTTTTCCGCAGAATGTACAGAGGCAAAAATAAGATGAAAACAAGTATCAACAGAAACATGGACATAGACCATTCTTCCAAGGGATGGAATATGAGTAACATCTCTTTTCCAAATATGATTAGGAGCAAAATGCCCCGAAGATTCATTCCAAAATAGTTTACTGACAGAAATTCCATACACAAAGGAAACCGTTTGACTCTTTGAACGGCTTGGTCCTTTGTGATCTTGAAATGAAATTTCAAAGATCTGACATTAAGATAAAATCTTTGATGGACTTAAAATATATTATCAAATCATTAAACATAACATATGTTGATTCGGTAAGCTGATCAGCATGGGCATTGCCATTATTAGGAAGGTCAGAATGAGCCTGCAAATATCCCACATAGAGTAGCTGAGTTCTGTCCCACAAAAACCTGTACTTTTAATGAAAGCTGATATACTTTACTCACAGGTGCAATATAACTAGCTGTTTCTAAAGAGCTAAGGATCCATGCCACATATTGACTATCAGGGAATAGTCAGTTGAGGAGAATATGTATTAATATTAAATAGTTGAGGAGAATATGTATTAAGGTGAGCTGTACAGCTAGAAACTATGGCACTTGTGCAGATTTGGCTGCTGTGATTTGCACATCTGTAAGTGGTGGAGAGATAACCATTGCACAGCATTTTCTAGCATTCTTTAAAGGTTCTAATGAAATAACTCTGGGAAAACACACTGAATGAGTCTTTAAAAAGTCAATTAATTTTGGAGGAAGGGTAGTGATTATTAAAACCATACATTTTTGAGCACATAAAAAGTACATTCTGAATTAGTGGCTTGTACTCATGAATGTCATGAATATCCAGTGTCTATGCTGCTCAGAAACCTATGTGACCTGGAGCTTGGCCTTCATTCTTAATTTAAAACTCTCCCTGCCCAGGCCTCTAGAGCCTAAGGTGGATTAAACTGAAGACTTCTGTTGCAGTTGAGCCTTGAATCCTAGGGCTTGGTAGTAACAAGGCTGAAATGGAGGTTTCATTAGCATAAGGTATTAAAAACTTTATATTGTACGATACCAAATGTTTGCAAGTTAAGCTTAAATCTTTATGGAATTACATTTAATACAGCCAGGCAATAAGATAGAACAACTTAGCAGGGCAGTAAGAGATTGTAACTAACATACATTCATGGTACAGTAGCAAAATTCTAAAGAAAAGATAAGAGACATGGTATAACATGCCTACTATCCTTTCTATACCAGAAACTAAAGGCCAGAATACAGCCTTTTTAGAAAACATTGGCAGTTCCTCAAGTATATAAGAAACATAAGCTGCCACATGATTCTGCAATCTCACTTCTTGGAATCTAGCCAAGAGAAATAAAAATATCTACTCCTCTATTATAGGTTCGTAAACAAAATGCAACATATAGTTCATGCAGTAGCATTTAAAAATAATAAAGGAGAAAATACTAACACATGCTACATATATAAACGTCAAACATTATGCTGAGAAAAGAAGCTAGATATAATGCAGGTTTCTCTGTGTAGCCTTGGCTACAGAGATACATCTACCTCTATCCCCCAAGTGTTGGGAGGCATCTGGATTCTTGATCAAAACTTTTCATGCTCTTTCTACCTTCATACTTTTTTAAGAGTTAACTTTAAAACACCATTAGCATTTCACCTGTATCAGACCTGTCCTCTCAGGCAAGGAAATATAAAAAAAGTAATACATTAACACTGTAAATGTTCCTTAACACTATGATTCAAATATAAAAGCATACTTGCTTCTCTGAGAAAAAATTTGCTTTGTCTTTAGCCCTAATGCTCCCTGTTTGGAGGATTTTTAAAATCCTGGTAGAATAAGTAATCTTTATTCAATATCTCCCTCCTTAATAACTGCCTGGATGTCTGGGGAATTATTATATATCTTTTAAAGCATCATTTACTAAATTCTAATAAGAAAATGCCTGAATGGGGACTTTCTCAGGTCCAAAGGCATTATAATGATCTTGGAAACAATTACCTACCCTTTTTATTTTTTTATTTTATTTATTTATTTTTTTGCGTCAATCGTCCCCTCCTGTGGAAACCATGGACATTAATCATTTAGATGTATAGAGTTCTTAAATCCTTTTTACTAACCCGCATTCCTCGCGTCTTGAGTGCCTCTTTAATGCCCTTGACAAATTGGTCCTGAGCTGAAATTCCCTGTCCCATGGTTCGGCAATCTAACTCAGCCGACATTTGTCCCTATCACTCCTCTGTACCTTAATAGGCTTCACTCTGTGCTGGGCGATCCTGGAGAGACTGGTAATCACCAAGTGCTTGGATTTTCTACTGACAGGGATGTTCTTCTCTCATGAGGAAGGGTCGTGGCACACATTGAGGCACCAGTTGCCCAGACCCGCAGGACTTCAATGGGGGAGACCACCTACGAGAGAGAATGTTCGAGCTGCAATTTTATTCCAATTTCATACATGCTTATATAGTCCTAAAGCAGAATATGGGGAGGGGGCAGTTTTCAAACACCTGCAGGAAGCTGGTCAGGGGAAACAGGATATTAGCAAGGTAAAAAGGTGACTGGTCTTGTTTCAGGGGAGGGTTGTTAGGTAACCTAACCATAGAATGTTCTTGTTATTCTATTCTTTAGAGCTACCTTTGTTATAGGAAGGGCTGCTGAGTAACCTAGTCACAGAATGTTCCTGTTATTGTATTCTTTAGAGCTTCTTCTCTGTTACTGCTAAGCAAACCAGAGCATCTATTTTACTTCAGGAGAACATCTATATTACTCGTGGTCGTGTTGGCTCAGTGGTTGGTTTCTCAGTAAGTTCCCACGGTAGCCTTTAGCTAGAGGCCTAGAGGCTTAAGTCAGGGTCTTGGTCCCTCCCTGACATTGAATCAGGTCTCACCCTGAATCTAGAGCTCACTCTTTCAGAAAAACTGGTGTGTCAGTGAGGTCCCTCCTGCTAATGTCTCCTGTCCTCATGCCAGGCTTCTTAGTTGGGGGTTATGGATCCAAACTTCAGGCTTCATGGTTTTACAAAAGCACTTCACACAACAAGCTGCTTCCCAATCATACCTAACTTTTTAATTTAGTTATATTCTTGAGACATAGGCTCACTGTATTTCACAATGCTAATTACCTGTTCTCCCAAGTAGCTGGGGCTTACATGCTGTTCTGATTTGCCATACTTGACTTTGGCGTCTATTTGTTAGAGAAAAAACTGTCACTGAGCATTTTGACAATGAGATTTTGGGGACTATGAAAATGTTTATATTTTATTAGCAAGAAGAATTTTGAAGAGATTTGGGAATTCATAAGACTTTATGCAGTTAAGTGTTATGATCTGGATTATATTTTGGAACCCTCATTTGGGCAGTCACAGTCAGGAAACAGACTATGGAATAGAGATATATGGAAGCCAGAGACCCTATCTGATTGAGATTTCTCATGTCTGATGCTCTCAGTGACTAAGATAAAATGGGGAAAATTTCAGGATAAAATAATTAAGTATTCATGTGTTTTTAAGAAAAAAGAAGTACAAAGATGTGAATCAAAGCAAGTGGCTGAAGCCCTAGAAAAGTGAGGATAAAGCAACTGGTCCAACAAGAAGACCTCTGTGTAGGAGGAAAGACTATGTCTGTCTGGGAAGAAGTACAAGACAGCAAGAACTATACTTGGGGGAATCACAAAAGGCGATGTGGCATAGAGAATTGAATGGGTCTGTTAAGCAAGCATACTTTGTCTAACTGGTGAAATTCATTACTATTAAATAATGGTTCTTATCAGTGTTAATTATTACAGGGTGATGTTTTCGCTTCCTCCTGCAGATAAGGTCTATTATCTTGTGTTCATCTTAAATGTATTATGAATAATTCACTCAGAAGAGTTGATATTCTAGCATATACTAAAGATTAGCTGAGACATCCACCCTTGGGGACTAAGCATCTACTGGATTCTTCAATTTACTGTTCTTAGCCAGCCATTGTTGGATTAGGTGGACTGCAACTTGTAAGTTGTTCCAATCTATCTTTATGTATATGTGTGTTTGTGTGTGTGTGTGTATGTGTGTGTGTGAAACAGAGAGAGAAAGAAAGAGGGGGCAGATTTGTTGTATAAGTTCTATAATTCTATTATTCTAGAGATTCTTGACTAATGTACTGAAAACCCAAGCCATTTCTGCAGAACCAACAACAGACCTATTGCACTCCACAACATCATTGGAAAGAACAAAAGTAATGCTTCTGTTT